>JAPTYQ010000012.1:28660672-28673644 GCA_029814465.1 Ostorhinchus cyanosoma | reverse complement strand
TAGTCCTGGCTTATGTCGAAGTGACAGACTTCAAATCAAAGATGACATGAGACAGAAATGTTGTTTAACCCTTTAACCCCTGATGCGTCTGTGGTGAGATTCATCTTAAATATTCAGAACAATTCAACCTTTTGCTCAATTGGAAAAATTTCAAAACTTGCCAATAGAATAGACCTGGCTCTTTCCATAGCTATCTGAGCATGCTCAGTGCACCCCCCCCACTGCCTGTGTAATGAGGGACAAAACCGAACAGTGAGTGAGGCTGACAGACAGTTTGGGCTTTTTATTTTTATTTTAACCATTTTCTTTGTGTTTTTTTGTTTTTACAGTTGTTCAAAGAGTTGTGGTGATTTTCCTTAATTGTTTTTTCTGAGTTTTGACCATGTACTGTTTTTTTTTGGAGATCAACCAAGTGTCAAAAAGCAGCTGGACAGATTTAGACAAAAAGAAAAAGCCCCAAAACAAAACTACTGGGCCCAAATTCAAATCCTTGTTCAGTTTGTTCCAGTTCACAGTTCATGTTCAACATCCTAAATCTCTTACTGATGTAAATTCCGACTGCCTCTTTTAGTCCAAACCTGCCAAATTTCAGTTCTTCTTTGTCTTTCTCTGTTATTCCACCTGTTTCGACCCTCAAAACACACACAAAAGCAAAACCACTGAAGAAAAGGAGCACAAACACACAGTCACGGCAGCTTTTATGAACCTGAACCAGACGACAATTCACAGCTTAAATAACGTCTCAGAGGTTAAAGGGTTAATCATGTCAGTGAAGCTGCTGATACGACCTACATCTATTTGACAACCAACACATGAAATGATGCATCAATCAGTGCAACACATTGATTAATGAGGCTAAAATGATTAAGTTCAAGCTTTCTGTGCAAAACTGGCATCTCAAGGACTCCCATTCTCCTCCATGAGCTCATTCATTATCTTAACTGGATGTAAAAGATGCATCCTGATGACGTTTTATTCTAATTACAGTCTACATGTTGCACTGAAGTTTATTAGATCCACGTTCCGGACACGACTGGCATCTTAAAGCCTGATGAAATCTCACAGTCTGCGGGCGCCTTCAGTGTCTGGTATACATTACAGGCCCAATATGAAGCAAATCAGAACAGGATTATCGTGTGATCTCATGAATTTAGCAACAGTTGGTGGCATTTGTGCAGGCGACGCTGGCGGGGGCTGTCAGATACAACATCACAACAGAACCTCTGTGCTCAGAAACCCATTATTTCTGGGAAGCGCCACAATTGTCACTGCATCGAACACACACACACACACACACACACAGACTCTCTGAATTATACCGAATGGGTTTGCATTTGTATGGAGACCAGGGAGAAAAGGCGTTATCTGGGTTTCTATGTCAGGTGTGTTCTAACAGGCAGGTACGATGTTGTAAGGAGGTAGAGTGTGTTAACAGAGCTTCGGTTTGTTCTGCAGACCTATTAATGTTTCTCAATGAGGTTTAAGAAATCCTAGTGTTTCCTCAAATAAAACCAGGAGTTCGTCAAAGCCTGTGTAAATACTACTGAGCTTTTATCTTAGAATGTAGAAAAGTTTAATGCACAACTTTCAACTAGGGCTGCAACTGACGACGAGTTTGACAATAACTCATTCATTCATTCATTTGTTTTGAGCTGGAGAAAAATTAAACATTTTTATGAACTAATATCAGAGCAATTGCATTAATAAATAAAAGGTGATCAAGACAAAGTAGCAAATGCCATGTACATTAGTTATAAGAAAAATGAAATATGTGCTGCTTAAAACTCATCAATTCATCAGATAAACAGAGACGCAACTTCCACGACTGGTATGAAACCGAAAATTAAACTTAATTTTGGACGTCCGACTCCCGGCTTCGATGCCTCTTGTTTTCTCTGGAGCTTACATGAAATTTCCACAACTTTTAGCCGATATCCTCAGGCCCTGGGTGACCTGATAAACGCAGATGGATGAAAACGTTATAATTAAGATGATAGTGTCTGACTAGCTAGCGGGCTAAAGTAATCATGACACATCGGCTATCTTAAGCTGGGTTTACATTAAGTTCCTGGTGGCCACAGCAGCCCTGTTTCACCCAAAATGTACTGTGTGGAAGGATTTTGGCTTTTTTTTCCTCCATATTAAAGTTTTGTTACATAAACAGTGTACTACGTTACCCAGCATCCAAAGCTTCAGCCATGCTCCTCTGTGTTTTCCTGTTACGTGCTAAAGACCAAACAAATCAACAGCCGAATTCGTTGCCCATTCTTTTAAAAATCGATTTGGATCAATTTAATGGATTCGTTGTTGCAAGCACTACTTTTAATATTGCAAACGTGAGCAGATCAAAACAAGGTTCCATACTAAATACAAACAATTCCAGCTAAACTGAGGAAATTGGTAGAAAGGCTCTGTTGCAAAGTTCTGGGCTGATACTGACGCCGATATGAAAAAAAACAAAAACAAAAGACATTTTAGTCGATAATAGATGACAAAACTAATATTACTTTTGGTTTCTTCTCGTTGTTGTCATGGCAACGCATGCAGCGATATACACATTTTATACATCCACATAAACTGAAGAACGTCGACTAAATGCACGACAAAAGCAACTGTCAGAAAACAGAACGTAATTCAAACTACAAGCACTTAAAACGGATAAATATGTAAAATAAGCCAACAGCGTACGTCATGAATAATGTAACAAAACACACCAATGAGATAAACTTTACAGCGCTAAACTAACACTAAGAAGATCCAACAGCACGAGTATTATTCATCCACTTATAAAACTCACTGAACAAAATAAATATGACCATGAATTTGGTTTTATTTTGGCTTTTTTTCTCATCATAACTTGCTTTTATATGAACAAACAACCCAATGTTTAACAGGTTTTTTTGCAATGAAAGACAAACAAATCCTGCAGGAAAATTAATCAAATTTCAAATTTATGTGATGATCTGCAATACGTGACATCATCGCTCTCATGTAGATCTTAAAACATCCTTTTGTTCTGCTCCGAGTCTTGTTTTCACTCTAGTCTCGTCTCACAGGAGGCAGGTTTTGTTTTGGATGGAAGTTCTGAATAAGTATGATTATTTTTAACTATTTTTTCAACAATGATATATATACTGTTACCATGAAGGACGACGTGTAATACAAGACTGCGTCCCAACACTCCTAGGTGCATATTTTTAGTAATGGCACCGTCTGAATCACACTGCATCTCATACGCAGTTTGTGGTAAATGAAACATTTGTCACATGTTTGAGTAAACTTTCAAACCACACAACCAGAGCAGGAAATGCTTCATAAATAAAAACAACATGAACGTATAAATGAGGCCAGCGAGAGCGGATGTTTTCTAAAGCGCCGTGTAATTTTTTAGTAGGATAACAAATCATTGTGCAAAGACACACCATGGGAGGAGGAGGAGGTGGAGGAGGAGGAGGAGGAGGCGGAGGAAGAAAGAGGCTCAAGGGACGCAGTTAAAAATACATACCCCGACCCATAATGTACAGTATATTTGTCTTGTGTTTAAGCTCCGGATGCACAGAGAATAAATGAAAAGGAGGAGGGAGAGGGATTCGACAATCTAAGGCTGGGGGGTCAAAGGTCATCTCCTGACCTACAAAGAGAGCATGAGTGATGTTTAGCCCAGGGACACGTTATTCCAACCATTAACACCTCAGAGCGCCTTTAGCTTCATAAACATGTGGATTTCAAGCCCAAGCAGAGAAATCCCTTCTGGTTTTTGATGAATGCTTGTGATCCCTGCACCTTGTTATCCATACTGTCTCACTGTATGAGAGTGTGAGATAAGGCCGAGCCAGAGGAGGAGTGGGCGGATATAGGAGGAACTAAGCTCTTAGCACATACTGCTCAATTACCAACAGCATATGTAGATAAGGCGGCATCTCCCAGACATGTGCTGCTTTCAAGGGGTTAGCCTGCAGAGCTGAATTGAAAGGGTGAGGCTGAATTTTTTTTTTTTTTCACTGCCGAGTGGGATGTGTTTGTCTCACTTCTCTTTGTTAAGCAACTCAACAGATTGCCTTAACACCCAAGTGATTTGTTTCACAGTGTTGTAAAAAAGAAGTCAAACCGAGTCTATGCAGGTTCCATTTTCAGACCGAAAGACAACAACAAAAAAAAAAAAAAGAGGCAAAAATTAGGCCCACGATTTGTGACATTTGCGTTCTATTGTTAAGGTTCGGCCCAGATGGGGGAGAGATAGCGGTCAGTGTTAAAGGGCACCACCCAAAAGGAAACAAACCACAGTGTCTGGTGTCAGATTTAGACACTTAGCACATCCAACAACCAAATACCGTCTTTCCTCTGATGTCATTTCCACACCAGTGTTGTCTAGTACCACAGTAATAATACTTCACTACTGTACTAGAGTATGTTTTGGGAGAATATGTACTTTACTCAATAGTTTTTTAGTCTTGTTTACTTTTTTTTTACTTCTCTATATTTCCAAACTCAACTGCATTAATGTAATATCATGGCTCACGTCAAAATACATGTCACTTTTAAAGGGCTCATATTTATCCAAACCCACTTTTATGAGTCTGTGGTTCATTTATTTGTGTATTTGGATCCTAATAGATCAGAAAGTTTGAGTTTGAACCCTCCAGGTGCTGCAAAGCTATCTTTATATTCATTCTGACAAAAATCCAGTGGATTTCTACAACCTGTTTCAATTCCTGCTTAATTTGTTGCGTTTTATAACTAGTTACATCACGACATCTACACATATAAGGTCCAGACTTCATACGAACATTTCTCCGAGTACAACATAATTGTTTATCAGCAGCAGCGGTTGTAAAAAAAAACAAAAACAACAAAAAACTGAAAATATGTCCAAACTTACCTAAAACGTTCAGTTGTTGGTTGAACGGGACAGAGCAGCACGGTCAACAACCCGGAAGGGGCGGGGCCTGAAGTGGCTCACTTGCATTTAAAGGGCCAGCGCTCCAAACCTCCTTTCTGGTGTCATTCCTCAAAAATAGAGTTGAAGATGGACCTGTGGAGTTGAATGAATGAAGAATTCAGACCCAAACAGAGCATTTACAGTTTATGGAGACCAAAGGGAAATGTTTGAAAATGCATAATTCCATTTTTAAAAAAAAGCAAAATATGACTCCTTTAATTGACGTGTTATCTGTATGCATTATAAGCTTTCTGCGTGTATGGCGTTGAATAACAAACGAAAGGTCGAAAACGTGAAGGTATAGCACGCCAAATACCATAAGAACTGCGGTGACACACAACATTTACTGAGATCAGTCTGATTGCGCACTTCTATTCTGATACAGTTTTAATGCAAAGTAACGTTACAAAAAAATAATTAAAGGAAATTAGGTTTTCCTTCACCTTCCTCACTTGACAGAAATGCCAAATGCAACCTGTAATATATTTAATATGAATATAACATTTTATTTTATTTCACATTAGATTTGGTAATTAGTATTTCTATCAAATAATGCACATCGACACCCTTGGAATGGTTGTTTTTTGGGAATTGTATTGAACTGATATTAGACTTACATTCAACTCAATTTTATTTATATAGCAGTGATCAGAATACATGATAAACTCAAGGTACTTCACAAATTCAGATCAAGGGCGTTTTAAGGCTGGGATATAATTTCAATAAAGGAAATTATTTCTGAACCATGTTTTCGTTATGAGTTGACAGAAAAAAAAAATCATCTATTAAAATGATGAATCATTCATAACATGGAAAAAAAATGAATCAAAATTCAATTTTCTGACTATATCTCCACGTACACGTTCACATTATGTTGATAAACGTCTGATTTCCCAGCCAGCTCTAATTATAAAAACATAAATTCCTCTTTTTTAACGGAAAATAATGAGCACTGCATACAGACTACGGCGCTCTCATCCAATTACCAGTTCCTACTGTAAAAATTCTGGTCTCCATCTCTACTGGCATCAAAACAGACTCTAATTATGATAAACAATTGTCTGCTCATTTAAATGAATAGTGTGGATCTGGTTTTATCTCTGGCTACGAGCAGAAAGGCTTTGGCAGTGTTTAGAGAAGCCTGATTGTCAACAATGTGCTTCCCCAATGGGGAAACATAATGCAAGACCAAATGTTGTGATGATTAGCCACATGCAGCAGACTTTTGTTAATTTGCATGGAAACCACCAGATTTTCATTATTATTTTTAATTTTTTTCATGCAAAACTGTGCCGAGGAAAAATGTTGCACACGCTTCACAGATCAGAGCTCCAGAGATGAAGGTCAGTGGGACATGGTGATGGAGGAACGGATTCTTTACATGAATGGAATGGATCCAGGCTCGCCGTACACGCTGCTCAAATAATTATTGATGACTGTTTTGCCAGAGGTTATTAATGTTGTGATGGAAATATTATCTCACGTGGTGATACGATTGCTCTAAACAGGCCAGAAGCAGCTATCTCGCTGTTTGAGGAACATAATAATGTTGTTAATCAAATGCCAAGGTCTTTTCAGTGGGGAGATATGAGAATTTTATTAGAGGCCTGACATCTGGAACAACGTCTTTTATCAGTATTATAAAAATGGAAAGCTCTGTTAATCACTCAGTGTCATGGAAGTCGAAGCAGAAACTGTCCCCATGAGAGAATAAACAAACAGAATCAGCAGAATTAGCAGCAACGTGAAGCGAAAGCTAATGAAACAGGAGCGTTTTGCTGTTCGGCAGCGCTGTTACACTGGAAAACAGTAGTACAGGAGGAGTACAACTGGATCATATTAGCTTAGACATGTTTTTAGGCTGGAACAGTAGAGTATTAATGTTTTAAGTTCATATTTTGTGGCATTCGTTTGGTTTTTATTGGAGCATCTTCTAATCACAGCTGTTCATTTTAGTTTTCAGGTGTTACTAATGAAAATATTTACAAAAAATAACTAAAAAAGACAAAATACAAGTATGTTAAGTGAAGAAATATAAACGTATTCAAAGCATATGATCAGTTCTTTGAAAAAAAATGAGCACCTTGACTTTCTCGGTCGTGCACATGCATGATAACGTGGACGCTCAGTGCAGAATATTCAGGTTAAAATAGGCTCATGGCTACAAACGGAGTTAAATGAAAGTCCAACCTGCACAAACACAAACGTCACACAAACACAGTGGTTTTATCATGTGCTTCTTCACAATTCAGTTCAATTCAGATTCAGTTATGATTCCTGATGCATCTCATCATATTTTATCCTTAACTTTCACTCTTACAGCACATGGACACATATCCATCCTTTAAAAAAAAAACAAAAAACAGTTAAATAAATCAATTTATTGGAGCTTGAATTCAATCTGTAATGACTTTGGGGTTTTATTGGAGAGACTCTTCTAAGAAATTCTTAACATTACAGCAGAAAGTAACACAACACAGTAGTAAATGAACTTATAGCGTCCAGTATATATTTAAATAACACATAACACATTAGCTTTAGCACTTAGCATTAGCTGTTAGCACATCAGTAGCAGTTAGCTGCTATTGAAGGCACTCAGGGACCAATTCCAGATCTTCATCATTATTGGGGTCAAAGACACTGACAGGAGTATTAACCTACGTATTTAACCCCGTTTTTGGTGTCGGGGGAAACTCATGTGGAATGGAGAGAACAGTCAACGCAGCGAGGTGGAAGAGCTAACCGCTACACCACCGCACTGCCCGACCTTTAGCTCTTTTCCTTCTTGAAAAATTTAATATGTGCATATATGCAAAACCTTTTAAATAAAATCTCTAAAGGCTGATAAACTGTGAAAGTCTTTTTAGTTCCGGGGCCTCATTCAGCCTAATTTGATCTCAGACAGATCGGAGCAGTAGATTAACAGTATAATAGCCGAGAAATAATGAGAACTCTTAATTTTCCTCTTTGTTTTAGTGCAAAACAGTCAAAGTAAATGATGAAATGGTTGACATTTATGACCTGCTTCCATAACTCAGAAACCCTCGGACTTCCTCTGCAAACTAACACCCAGTTCATTAGCTCATTTATTATATCATGTGGGACTCGAAAGGCAGGAAATTAATGGTTCTTGTTTCTCTGTTTTTTTGGGGTTTTTTTGGGCTTGTTTTGTTTTGGTTGTTGTGAATTTGATATTTGTTTCTTGTATCGAAAAACTCTGTCTTCAATTGAACAAGTATAGTATCTCTTCTTTTACACTTGAAAAATCAATGGGAAAAAAAAAGTGATTTAAGAATTTATTGACATTTACAAACTATCCTCTTACAAATGAATTGGAATAACTTGAAAACTCTTAGGAAAAATCAGTTCAATTTCAACAATGTTTTCATTTTACCTGCTCATTCCAACTCATGCATCACAGTGGATCTACAAATACACCAAACACTTACAAACAGGCAGAAGAGTCTTAACATTTTTGGAGTTTGGAACTAAAATGAGTTTTGCATCAGGAACCTTTTGGCGGTCCGGTTTAGGCCCGCGGGCCTTATGTTCGACACCGTGGGTCTGTACTATTTCCCAGCCATCAGGATGTGTGTGATCTTCTTACGTCGGTGTAGCATGTCGCCATTTTTCACACAGATTCCACCGTAATCCAATCACACAGCGGCCGCCTAAATGATATTTTAAACACCGACAGGAATTCAATAAGATGAATTCTTGCACCCGACTCCACCATCCAGACCGCCTTTAACCTGGGCCATTTATATCCCGCAGGACGGCGGCGGTTCTGCTCCATACATTAGGCTTGGCGGTGCCCATCAGCATTCAGGGCATGTCGGATAACCCCTGACTGAGGCTCGCTGCAGCATCTAACTGCACTCATTTACTCCCATTCATCACAGTCAGAAAAAAAAACACGCCTCGACACAGAGAAGCTTCAGAAAAAGAGTCAAAAGTTAAAAGGTTCTTTTAATGAAAGACATGTCACCTAATGCACCATGCTACTTCCCTTTCAGCTCAACACAAAAGTGACAATGCATCCATTAAATTAATGATCGTCCCAGACCGCCGCCTCGCTCTGGTCACTATTACTGGGAACATTTTCTCAGAGGAAGTGACCACAACGTCACCTATAGTGATTTTCCTCAACATCGCACCTTTCCTCAGGTGATTTATCAGCATTTATTCAAATATCCTCCTCCCAATTACGCAGTTTTTCAATGTTAAAGCAGGTATTTTTTCCCTATAATTACATTACTCATTCCTGAAATATTCACCTCTGCATTTGCATTTGACTGACATGAAGGTGCTTCAAAAATGTTAAAGATCTGAGTAGTTGTTGGTTGTCATAGGGACGGGTTTAAAAGCTGATGCATGCTGGGAACAGTAGGACTTAAACAAAAACAAAGCTCTTTAACCCTTTAAGTCTTAAAGCTAGTTTTGTGGCGGCTTCGAAATGAATGTTTCTCTGCGTTTAACTTCTCCAAAGGGATTTACCTCCATTTATTACAATATTTTCCTCTGCATTTTGCATTTTTTCAGTTAAAATCAAGTCTTTTCCTATAGTTATTTTCACTGATTATGTAGATGTTCATAAAAGCTGAAGAGAATTGAACGTTATTAAAACAAAACAGAAGTAAAATTGATGTTTTCAGCAAAATATTTCATTAACCGAACATAAAAACAAGTGTCTACACCCACGTTATTTCTTCAACTCCATCAGTTTTACTGGTGAATCCGTGTTGTTGAAGATGACGGTGACAAACTCTATTTTACACTCATTATTTACATGTACTGATAAGATTAATGGATCAAACGTTTCAGATGAGTAGACGGTTTTGGTCGCTGATGGCTGTTTAGGTTAAATGATTGAATATAATTACAAGCACGAGATTCTAGCATAAATTCAACGCATAGCTGGGTGTTATTACGCTGTATTTGATGTCATCATCAAAGGCAGCGTGCAGCTCGTCTCAGTTAAACTATTGTCCTATATTGTGCTTCTTTGGTGCAATAGTATTTACTGGAGGCATTCCAGGCCGTCAAACTGCATCACAGAGTTGGACACACAATGAAAATACTGAAGGCCTGACATGATGATCACACACAACTCTCTGTGTAGCAGCCTTGGAAGAATGAATAGGAAACGGGCTGCTTTAGTGAGCATCCATTATTCATTAAGCACTGTACTCCTCCATGTCAACAACCTCTGTAATGACACAGACAAACCGGGACTTCCTCCATCTGCTCTTCACTCTTTACTTCAATATCTCAACTTCCTCTCCACATCCGAGCGCTCGAGGGCTGGTTTGAAATCAGCCTGATGGTATAAATGCTCAAGTCGTACAGTATATAGACAAAAGCATGTGGACATGACGGGGGTCTGAGAAACAAAACGATAAAGACAAATGTCAGAATATATTGGGATAAATATCAATGCATTGGTTAGTTTGGGTTCAATTGTTATCGTTGCTTCCAAAATGCCTCAAAAATGTTTTTTTTTTTACTTAATTTCTCTCAACTATGACTATGATTTTAAATGTTCGGTCTCTAAATTTCTCAAATATTTTTTATGTTCTGACTGTAAATAATAATTTTCTACCACAACTAAACATCTACTTTCTTCACATTTCACTGAGAAAGAAAAAATCAACCATTAAACTTGAAGGAAATAGTCGCTTTTCCATTGGATATATGCGCAAAATTTGACCAATATTTACTAAATGTCGAAAAAACACAAGTGCGTAATGTCTGTTTTTCCATTAAATCACAAATCACCTCTTGCCGGCGCAAACACTTTTAAGTGAAAAATAGTTTGGGCGAAATTGTCGTTTTTCCATTAGATGAATTTTTATGCGCAAATTATATTTATGATATTTAAGGGTCAATGGAAAAGCGACTGGTCATGTTTATAAACTACACGTCGTAGCTGCAGAGTGGATTTAGAGGTAGAACATTTAAAATCATACTCAACATAAAAAAATATGGAGAAAGTCTCAATAAATGTTGAAATATTGATGTTTCTAAACTATATGGACCAAAATATTAGAACCAATCATAACTGCAGGGTGGTTACATGGTTATTTGTGGTAGAAAATGATGCTTTACAGTCAGAGCAAGAACAATATTTGAGAAATTTAGAGGTAAAACATTTAAAATCATAAAAAAAAAAATACTGAATGTTTCATTAAATGTTGAAATATTGATGTTTCTAAACTATATGGACCAAAATATTGGAACACATCATGTCTTACAGCTGTAGGACGTCCTCCTCATGCTAATTTGAAATATAAACATCAATATTATATTCATGCCAAAATAAAAGTATATTCTAACATTTGTCATTATCGTTTTAAATCCCAGATCCCTGTTAGAAATAAACACCTGAATTCGATGCTAAACACTTTTATCTGTGGTGTTTGACTTCAGTTATTACGCTGAGGCTGAGGAAATGATGAATTTTAGAGCCTGTAAACTTCAAAACATGCAACAAAACACAAAACTTTATGAGCCGACAGTATTTGATGCAAGACAGTGAAAGAAAATGATCCGACGTTAATAAAGTCTGGAGCTTCCGCCGCCGATCGGTGCCGCGTTTTATTAGGAAGGAGCGGAAATTTATCGCATGCTTTAAACAACATGTGCAAAGGCTGATCATGTCGAGTCACAGGACTGGGAGGAAGTTCGGCGCTTTGTAGTTTACGACGCTGCTGAAATGACAGGAGATAATCTAGTTTCCAATATGCATCACATGAGATGAAACATCTGCCTCCGGAATCAATTCAAAGCAGGTTCGATGTTCGCAAACTGGGAGAAAATGTTCAATAGTGATTTAGAGAAACGTCGCAGATTAAAAAGGAAAAAAGGATAAATCTCTGCACATTAGACCTTGGAAATGTAAGGATACGTGTACTTTTATTCACACTTTTCTTTCTTTCATTTCTTTTTAAGGTCATTTTGTTTACACTATCAAATAAAAAGTGTTGAATAAGGTTTCAGACTGCGCTTATTTTATGTCATTTGATTTCATCTTGATACGTTCACGCCATCTTTTATATCATTTTTGTCAAGTTGCATTTTTGTGGATTTGTTGGTTCTTATTTCCTCTTTTACATATGTACATATATATTTATCTTATCGCATCTTTTTCATTTTTTAAAAATCATTTGTGTTGTTTTCATCTTGTTGCATTTTTGGGACATTTTCATCATTGTGCATCTTGTTGCATCTTTTTTTTTTTTTTACATTTTAATCTTCCTGCGATTTTCATGTTTGTCTCGTCTTTTCAAACAGTGTCAGATTTTTATTTCATGTCATTTTTTACTTTTTTGTTGTACCATCGTTATGCTTTTTTTCCCCCCTTGCGATAACTTTAAGAAATAACTGAACAAATCTTTTCGCTTTTGTCTTCTTGTATCATTTTCAGTTTGGTTTGTTTTGTTGCTACATTTATATTATTTTCATTGTTTCATCTATTCTGTTTTTCTAACATTGTCTTGCATCACTTTGCTCATGCAATGTCTGACATTTTTGTCTTTTACTTTATCTTGTTGCATCTTTTACATGACTTTAATCTTGCGTCTCTTATTTCAACTTAGATTTTTTTGTCACTTCGCTTTTTGTTAAATTTTTATCTTGGTGTTTTTTATGTTACTTTCATCATGTGCTGTCAATCAAACTTTATTTATACAGCACCAAATTAGAAAGATCAAGCCCTAAAGATTTGAAACTAATTGTAGTAAACTGATGTGAAAACCAGTCCCTCCAGAAAAACTTGACTGCGATCACATAATTCAATGCATGATCAACCCAACAGCGCACATTATACGGGGGTCCGCATTTTTTTAAAAAAAGGTGCATATTTACCGCAATAATAATATATTTTCCTACAAAATATGCAAAATATGTGGAGCACATATGATTTCATAATCCCAACATTTTTCCTTTTTTTGCCCGCATAATTAAGGATTTTTGCCCACATAATTAAGGATTTTTGCCCACATAATTAAGGATTTTTGCCCACATAATTAAGG
>JAPTYQ010000012.1:28595516-28606156 GCA_029814465.1 Ostorhinchus cyanosoma | reverse complement strand
CATCCATCCATCCATCCATCCATCCATCCATCCATCCATCCATCCATCCATCCATCCATCCATCCATCTGTCCGTCCGTCCAAGTCTAATCCTCGGTTGTTCTTGGTCTCAGTCCGTCAAAGTCTTGGTTGTATCTTGGTTTTGATACTTTCTGGTCGGCTAGCTTGTAGCTTCTTTATTTTGTCTTACTACCGATAAATTAAAATTTTAGCCATGTTTTTTTTTTTTTTTACATTATGCTTTTATATTTACTTCTAAATCCCATGTGGAACTTGACAAAGGAAAGCGTTTGGCGACCACTGTTGTCTTAGCATTAGCATTTGCTAGCTAGCTTGTTGGCTAATTCAAAGGAGTGAAGTAAACACACACTTTTTAACAGATATATCACAAATGCATGGACATATAAAAGAATAATGCTGTTTCACAAGATCTAAAGGTTAGGCACTTCTTTATTTCAAATATGCCCTTTTTTTTTTTTTACCAAAACAACTTTGTAAAATAAAAGTCTTCCAGAATAATAATAGTAGGAGGCAACTATGGAGCCTCTGAATGTCCAAATGGGTCATATCTGATGACCATGAAAAGATGAAGAACTGTATTTTAAACCAATTATTTACATGTACTGATAGGATTAGTGGATCAACAGGTATTTAACATTTTACATCAGTGAACGGTTTTGGTTTCCAGGTGGATGTTTGGGGCTTTATGGGTTCATTTTGTGCCATTTCATTTCATTTTTTTCAATTTTTCTTCAGTATCAGGCTTGGTTTTATTTAAAACTTGTAATAATTTTCAACAAATCTCTTTTTTTTAACTTTATTACCATTTCATTTCTAATATTGTATTTCTGTTTCTCGCAGTAGTTCCAGTCTTGTTATTGCTCCACACGTACAGACACAAACTGTAATTATTGACTAAATCTGTTTTTTAACCAACTTTTCAGCCTCGCTAAAGCAATATTTCAAGTGTTTTTTTTGTGTTTTTCCACACAGAGTTTTATGCATAAATACATCAAATGGGTGGAAATGCACCGTAGCATTGTGTCAGAATGCCAAACAATACTGTCTGTCAAAGTAAGAAAACAAAAGGGAATTAATGCATGTGGGCTTTACCGACTCCTACATTTATCCTGCACTTAGATGTGGAATTTATTTCCTCATATCTGTCAGCTTTCGAAGTGACGGGCAGATGGAGCTCTGTTGGAAAATGTTGTGTTACATGATATGACTTTGAAAGCGTCGTCTAATGAAGGTTGCATTGTCTACGAGAACGGGCTTTTTCCTCTGGTACAAAAATGTGCTTTTAACTGCTCTGACAGCTTCGCCAGGCTCTGGCATGAGCTTGGCTTTTAATCAGAAACAACAGCGTAAACCTGATCTGATCACACCTGAGCCAGGACGCCCTCGTGCTGTTACAATAACGCCATTATCTGAAGACACCTCGCCAAACCAGCTCCCTCTGACCCGACTCAACACTGGAGACTTCAATATCAGCTCTGATTTGATGTAAAGTAGACTCCGGGTTTTAATATTCAGGATTAAAAACCACGCTGACTCTCTGATTATTGTGTTATTACTGTGAGTAGCGTGATTCATCCTAAACGGCGGCCTGTCTCTTCAGCAGGTGGCTCTTTTCATTAAACCTAAACGCCTCATGATTGTGCTCTTCATTAAAGGCCGTCCGGTAATATGGGCCTGGGATGATTGCCTCGGTGCTGGTTAAATATAGTGGTTGGACAAGGCCTCTGCTGCAGCGTAATGAGAAAAGTCAATAGAGCCGGAGCGATTATGCTGTCAGCGCTCGTACCATTACACACCATTAAAAACACACAACTCTCTGATTCATCCTCATTATATTTATTGGATGTCTGATCTAAAAGTAGAAGCAGTAAAATGAACCTCTGCAGCGCAACATGTGTCACCAGCTCATAACCCCACTGTAATACCTGCACTCATAACATTTAGTCACTTATTTGTGCGTTTAAGTCGTGTAAATAGTCAGGTGTTTGTTTTCTGGAAGTCTGGGATACAAAACAATAACGACTAATGTCAGAAGATAGTTTATATTGGATAAATATCATTACATTGGTTAGTTTGGTTTAAATGATCTTTGCTTCTGAAATGCCTCAGAGGTGGTTTTGACTTAATTTCTCTAAACATTTATTTATTTATTTATTTTATCCAGGACTATGATTTTAAATGTTCTACCTTTAAATTGCTAAAATATTTTTCATGTTCTGACTTTAAATAATAATTTTCATGGCAGTTTGAATGATGAACTGGGAACGATTTACTGACAATACCAGCTTTTTTTATAGCCCCAGAATGTTGAAACTGAGGCCACATTCAGTGCGTTTACATGCACTTAGAGAAAATCGACTTATTGCCTTAGTTCAGCTAATATCGAAGTTATCAAAGCCGTGTAAACACCTTAGTTGAACCGGAATGGAACTGAACTGGAGTTTTAGAAATTAGACTATTGGTGCCCGCTTATGTGGTTCTAAATCGAGCTACGCCGGCATGTTTACACAAACCACGCTTTGACTGGCCTGGCCACGCCCCCTTCCGGAAGTTACGAGAGTCACGGCATGACTCAGTACAGAAGGTATTACATATCCTTCAGCTAATATCATCTCCACCAGACTTTGCGTGCAGCTTATGTGTAACCTGATCAGGGTGAACAGTTTGGACCAAATGCTGCATCGTTGTTGTCCATATTCTCTCTCTGTGTTGTTGTCCTCCTCCTTCTTCTACGTCTGCTTCAAATCTGCTGTGTTTGTTTACTAATTGTTCTTCATCCATGACGCCAACCGGAAGAATACCAACACAAAAGGTCGTGTAGCACCATCTAGTGTCTGGGAGTCGAACGTACCTCACTCAATAATTCGATTCTCTTGCCGCGCACATCTGATACACTCAGATTTCTCAGAAACTCCAGCTCAGTCCTTATCTCAGCTATGGCTAATAGCTCGATTTAGATGTGCATGTAAACGTACTGATGGAAAGGGGTTGTCTGTTTGTATTTTTTAGTATTGGCCCCAATATGTAAGGCACACTTGTACACAGTGAGACTATTATGTGGAAAACACAAAATGAAGTATGTCTATCACCCTAATACAAATCACTCGAGTCAAACAAACACCTCACAATCCTCCTAACTTACTGTGAGTATTGTACATGGTGATAAATCACTTAAGAGAGGTTAAACACAGAGGGAAATTCATTTGGGTAATGACATAAAAGCAGTATTGGGTCCAAAACAAAACTGTAAGTCCTGTGGGTAGAAAGGGGAGATTTGACCCCACATGCCCACAGAGGAGGCAGGACCTGGGACAGACCCTCACAAAGCGTCTGGTCCGTGGTCACGTGAAGGTCATTCATGTGTTCAATCATATTCAAATGGGTCTGAGGAGGCGTCTGGGCAGGACTATGCAGATGGAGGTCTTGCCCTCCAGGTCTGAATCCCCCCTTGGGCCCGTGGACATGTCGAGGCCCCTCACCCTGCAGACGGACCGGTCCTCCTCGTCCCTTAGACCGGCAGACTGACTGCAGAGCTGCTGCCCCCCCCCCCGTCTATTGTGATTTAACTGCTGGTCACAAGCTCATTAGCATAATGATAAGAGTTAGTGACACCTCCCTTTGAATTCTATCAGGTAGCCTGAAAGCTCGCTGTAATGAAAGGGATAATTACACAATTTACAGAGGGAGGGGCAGTGACAGCTCCACAAAGCTATCTGGACCAGGCCTGACCCTCCTCATTAAGGCAGCGGCCCATCAGTCTGGATGTGTGCGTCAGCGTGGACAGTTGAAGGTAAATAGAGAAGTGTGTCTCTGAACTGTTCAGCGAATGGGCTTCTCACTCAGGCCATTTGTAGGCAGTCCATTTACACTAATAGGGAAACATCTGATAAATACGCTGGAAAAAATGCCCCTCTTAAAAACCATTAATAAAACTATTAACTATTATTATTATAAAACTATGAATGAAAACAAAAAATTAAAAAATCCTTATTTCCTAAAAGTTTAATTGGACCTTTTCTTCCTAGGTGAGATGTGATGAAAGTAGATGGTTATTTGTGGTAGAAGATTATTATTTAGAGTCAGAGCATGAAAAATATTGTAGAAATTTAAAGGTAGAACATAGAAACAATGAAGAAAATTTTAGATAATGGAGTTTTAAGGCTTGATATTCTTTTTGTCTTTATTTTATAATATTTTCCTGAAAGTTTAATTGGAGATTTTTAACCAGAAAAATGTTTTATCATTGTCAAATTATTAATAATATCTTTTAAATGCTCTGCAGGTGAAGCAGATGAGGCACTTTTTAGTAAATACTCATCCCTGCATTTGCATTGAAGGTGCATGTAAAAGTAAAAGATCTGAGTAGTTGTTTTTTCTCATTGTAGTGACAGGGGTTTAAGAAGCTGATGCATGCTGGGAACAGTAGGAGTTAGAAAAACAAAGCTCTTTAACCCTTAAAGACCTACAGCTATGTTTGTTATTTCACTACATGTAACCCTTCCTTAGTGATTCATCACCGTTTATGATAATCACATCCTCTGCATTTGGCATTTTTCAGATATTTTCCTTTATTTAATTCATGGATCATGTGGATGTTAATAAAAATTCCGCGTAAATTAAAAGGTTCTTGTATCAAAACACAGAAAGCACTTCCAGCTTCAAATCTCACATTAACTTGAAGCATGTGTTAGTCGAGGATTCTGCTAGCACTTTGGCTAACATGTCGCTCAGTTTTCAAACACGTTAAATGCATATATATTCCCTTCTTTCTTGAATCTGTTTGTTCATGCAAAATGAATCACAATTAATATTGATTGAAAGTTAATATTTCATCGTGATTAATCGAACTTCATCCACAGTAAACCTATGATTAATCTGATTGTTTGACTGCACTAATTCTTTATTTTTGCAGTTTCACGTAGTGTTTTATTGGTTCGGTCGAATCGAACGCTGCTTTTTCTTCAGTCGATCCATGTCTTTGTGTTCTAAATTACCGGTAATGTAAGTAAACAAAGGCACATTAATTCCCAGGCCGATCTGAACACCATCTCTGTTTCTCAGGGTAAGTACAGGGCTTCCCTCTTGTTTTAATTGCGCCTTTGTGTGCCTCAGATTATCCGAGGCTTGTAAAAACCTATTTCCCCCTCACGGTGAATAAAACAGGCCTCTTTGTCAAGCGGGGGCATGTCAGCGCTCTTCTGCGGACGACGTCGGCATCGCTGTCAGCATCGGATCGGATTCACACAAACACATATGAACGCACTTCCACACGTGTGCGTTTGCGTCCCGGATGATGTCACAGCGCTGGAATGCCGTCACATGACACAGGGGACAGGCTAAATGAGGTGGAGCGACGACAGTGTGTTAACAGCGGCAGCTCTGGGCCTGGAAGCCTGTTTTTCCTCGACAGGGTGCACGTCTTGTGTTTATAGTCGACACACAAGCTGTTTGGGGTTGATAGACTCCAACTCCAGAGTCAACACACGCCGCTCGCTTCACGCCACTGTTTGTTTGAACACTTGTCGGGCAAATAAGCATCCTCTTTCTGTTTCCAGATCCACTGATGCACAAGAGGCTGATTTCAGACTCAGTGCATCTCTGGGGTCCTAAAATACTGCCGGTAGGAAAAGAAAAGGATGGAACTACATGTCTAGGCTGTAGCTTTACATACATATTCTGTGGAAAGAGAATGAAACTGTCATCGTATGATAATTACAGACTTTAAATCAAATTCTGCCTCTTTTGCACCAAAATTTTTCAAAAATGCAACTTAAAATGCCATAATGAGGACATTTTGGTGCATCTGAAGTCTATTTTTTATGTCCTGTCGTATCTTTTACACTGTTGTTGTCGTTTTTGCTTTTGCATAATTTTCATCCTGTCATGAATTCTTCATATTTAGCATCTTTTACGTCATATTTGCCTCATTTACATCCTTCACCTCTCCTGTGTATTTCACATACGCCACCATAAATGTGTATTTTAACAGTTACATCTGATAAATGTAGAAACGTTTAACAAAAACGCAACAAATTTTACAAACTGACACAGAAAAGACACAATAAGTTGTACTTAAGGTGAACTTTTCTCAATATTCTGTCACTTCTTCACCCAAATTTCTGAAAATACATCTTAAATTGACACAATGAGTACATTTTTGTGTATGTGAAGTCTATTTTCTATGTCCTGTTGCATCTTTTACACTGTTCTTGTTATTATTCCTTTGACATAATTTTCATCATGTTATGACTTCTACACATTTTACATCTTGTTGCATCTTTTATGTCATATTTGCCTCATTACACATTCACCATAAGTGTCTCTTCACAGCTCAGCAAACAGCCTTTTCATTCAGGCCATTTGTGAGCGGTACATTTAGACTAATAGGGAAGGTGCTGGTGATTTGCTTATCATTCCTCGACTATGATAATCTAATCGGTTCTTGATTAAAGTAGTTTCAAAGCGCTGCTGTTCTTTGACATGAGCGTAGCCGCCTCAGAACCAAAGCCCAGCCTTGAAGTGCAGGTTAGGATTAGCGGCCCACACAATAGGAACACCTGAAGGGGGCTCGCCTGCGCCCTTTGAAAGGCTCATCATTTAGAGCCTTCAGCCACAGATCATCTGCAGCTTACATGGTGAAAACTGGGTTCAGTGTTGATCAGGCCCATTATTTGACTCCCGTTTGATGGTTTAGGCTCGGCCTGTCTCCCCTCTCCCGTCTCTCTATTGGTATGCATCTCTCATAATAGAGTGAGGAGGTAGGGGGTCTCATTAGAGGCTGGGGAGTGTTGTTTTCAGGGTAGAGGGTGGGGGGTGGGGAGGGTGAATTCCTCAGGGCAGATGCACTAGCGTCACACAGGACTCCAACAGAATGACGCTGTGGGAGCAGGCAAAAAAAAAAAAAAAAAAGGACCAATGTCCCTGTATCTCAGTGTCACGTTCTATCAAGAATCAATAACAAGTTGAATTTGTGAGGTTGTCAGGTTCTATGTTCCAGTCCTGTGGTCTGGATGCAGATCGATCTCCAAATAGAAGCGGGTGGTACTTTCACTGGAGGAGAACTCAACTAATTCAAAGTCCATATTTGACTTCCTATCAATAGTAACTACATTGATTCATGACCTTGAGCTTGACCCTTCGAGATCACCCAAGGTCAAAGGTCATGGATCCAAATGAAAGCCCATATATGACTTCCTTTCAGTGCACAATAGTAACTATACTGATATCTTCCATGTCCATTAAAATATGGACCATTATAAGTAAAGGCACATTTGTAATATTTAAAAAAAAAATCGTCAAAAATCCCAAAATCCAAATATCTCAAAATTATGAACAAACTTTATAAACATTCTCCCCAAGAAGCTACACATAAAACTTAAAACTAATCTGACGGATAGTTCCATCTGAGAAGATGTTTGAAGGAACTGCTAATGAAGACATTAGCTCATAGCCTATCAGCTGTTGAGCTCAAAATGACAAACACGCTCCTTTTTTTCCCTCTTGCAAACACACACATCTGCTCTTGAATGCGTCACATTGAGTTGTTTCTCGTGGTAAAAACCAGGTGGGCCGCGTCTTTTGACAACAGGAACTTCTCACGACGTCTCATTCACACCGAGAGACACCTTCCAATGACTGACAAGTTGTGCAGAGGTAGCTATTTCCAGGCTCCCCAGAGTACCCAGTGATATCTTCACTTCCGTCTCGCCACCAGAAGCTGAGATAGCGCCGGGGAAAACGGATCCCCTCTGGGCAGCCACTTCCTCTGCCGTCTGTCACCACTTCCTGTCCGTCAAGAGCAGGTACTGACAGCTTGCAGGTGTTGCGTTCAGGGTGGTATCACTGCGAGGCTTTAAGCTGTACAACACGTGCTTATTTTCCTGTAAATGTTAACACAACGGCGGTTTGATTTGGACGGCGTTGGCTGCAGGACGAGGTCAAACGCTCCATTATCATGTGCGAGTCCTAAAGAGGCCCCTGACCCTAGCTAAAATGATTACATATTGGCCGTTACTCAGATATTTGTTCTGCTGCGTTGCACATAGAAATTGATGCTCCATGAACCCTGGATGTTGTTCTCATAAGGTCACGGTTTGGAATTTCATGACGGTGATGAACGGCTGCAGATTTACTGGAGAGTTTATGAGAAGACTTTCACTGGATGGAGATGAGCGTTAAAAAAAAAACAAAAAGACCTAAAATGATAATACAATACAAAACATGTGCAGTATATGAGCCTCAAAACAAGGTCAGTTAAGTAGACAATAAGGAGCTTTTGTAGCAGTAAAACGTATTATATATATATAAGAAATAAAGCTGGATTTCTTTTGTAAAAGAAACTGAAGGAGAGTTCGATCTTTACAAGGATGGAATACACTGATTATTTAATGATTTGGTCTATAAAAATGGTGAAAAAGTGTTTCCCAAATCCAAAAGTCTGGTTTCATCCAGTTCATTGGGAGCAAAGAAGCTAAAAACGATTTATGTTTAACCAATATTTAATACTAATCCTATCAGTATATGTAAATAATTGTTGTAGTTTTTCATCTTTTCATGGTCATCAGATATGACCCATTTGGACGTTCAGAGGCTCCGTGGTTACCATGGAAACACCATCACCTTCATCAACATCGATTCACCAGTAAAACCTATGGAGTTTAATTAACGACAGTTGTTGTAGACGCTTGTTTTACGTTCAATTAATGCATATTTTACAGGGAAAAAAAAATCACTTTTCCTTCAGTTTTGATATAATCTTTTCATTTACACTGAGCTTTTATGAATTGTTCCATAATCAGTTATTTAAATAGAGGAAAACAGGTGAAAAAATGCAAAATGCAGAGGATAATATTGTCATAAATGGCAATAATAAATCACTCCAGATATCCATTCAGAAGCAACAACAAACATAGCTGTAGGTCTTTAAGGGTTTAAGAGCTTTGTTTTTCTAACTCCTACTGTTCCCAGCATGCAGCAGCTCCTTAAACCCCCGTCACTACGACGAGAAAAAAACAAATACTCAGATCTTTTACTTTTAGATGCAACTTCAATGCAAATGCTGGGATGAATATTTCACAAAAAGCGCATCATCTGTTTCACCTGCAGAGTTTTAAAGACAGTATTTACATATTATAAAGAGAAAAACAGCGGTAGGAAAAGTTAATAAATACACAAAAGTAAAAGTTTTTTGTTTTTTTTTAAAGTATGATCTGAAAGACGTATATAAAGTAGTGGGACAAATTTTCATTTGGAAGCTGCCGCAGAAATAACTACAAAAAGGAATCAAACCTATTTACAACTAACAAACTAGGTCTATTTGTTGATGAATTCAATAATCGACAGTTTAAGCATTAATTGATTAACTGTCTGTGGTTTTACAGGTCTATTAGAGGTTATATATTTAATTATTACAGGAGGTTAACCCTATAACACCAAATGTATCTGATTTGATACAAGAGTAGTAAAGCCCTCTGTGTGATCAGTGTGATAATATTTTCTTGAAAAACTTGATGCATGGAATTAAATAAATATAGATACAAGATGTAGATACATTAGATACACAGATAATCCACCAGAGGCCTTTACAGTGACACAATAAGACTGTCAAGAATGAGGGAGGAGGCGGAACTTTGTCAGTTTTGAAAAGGAAATGACCGATTTGTTCGACACGTTTGTGTTATTTTATGTTTTTGCTTCGAAAATGTAGTTATGATACAGTAGCTACAAACAGTAAAACAGTGTTTATGTTGAGGAAATCACTGTTTTTTTTTTTTTTTCTGCCAGTTGTTATGTGACGGTACATTCACTGATTGAAGGAGATTAAAACCTAGAGATCAAAAGAAAAACACAGAAATTATCCTTCTTGTTTTCCAGTTAAGCTCCTTCTCCAAACTCCACTTTCCTTCTCAGTGCATTGGCTTTAAACGACCCCAAACGTCCGCCTGGATGATGTGAACGTCTTCTCCGACCTCTCAGCAGTGTGTAAAACCACCGCCATGGTTTGTTATGACAAAGGTCACGGATAAAGAATGATCTGCCTACAGTTCCCTAATGTGAGAACAAAGACTTTGTCAAAATATATTCGGGCGATAGAGCGAGCGGGGGATAAGTTACATTGTTTTGGGGATCGGTTTTCCAGACGGAGCGATGTGAAGACAGGCTCTGGCTGTGGATTTACTGGGACTGGTTCTAGTCCGTTAATCCTTGTATCTCTTTGAGTCTTTCGGCAGGTTCCTCAGCTGGAGATCCTGACGGGCTCTGAAGTCCCGGTCCTTCCGTTTGTGCTTCTCCGTTTGTACATGAGCCCGGATCCTCCAGAGGCAACGGAGGCTGAGGGGTTGGATCACAACTACCCTGAAAACGCAAAGACTGAAACTGAAGGACGAGTTGTTCTTCTTTTTTTTTATTTTTTTTCTTTTTGTATTTTTGATGTAAATTTTTAGAAATAGCAGAATCATTTTTTTTCCCTTTATATTTTTTTCACAAGTATATATTTTCTGTTTTCCTCACTTTGTTTTTGTATTTGCTGCTATCAACTGTGTAATTTCCTCATGGTGGGATCAATACAGTCTTATCTTATCTTATCTTATCTTATCTTATCTTATCTTATCTTATCTTATC
>JAPTYQ010000012.1:28561318-28571644 GCA_029814465.1 Ostorhinchus cyanosoma | reverse complement strand
TAGGGTATGTAAACTTATGATCAGGGCCATTTGGATAGTTTCTGTTGTCAGTAGGATTTAAAAAGAGCAAACACATTACCACAAACCACTAGCCACGAGTGAAAGAAAAAGTTTTTGTATTATCGTTCATATTCTCTGAGAAATGGCCAAAGAATCGCAAATTCTGCTGGGGTATGTAAACTTATGAGCCCAACTGTATAACAAAACAGAGACAAATGAAGATGAAGTAACTTTTCTGGCTAAGATATTGATAACTGAATATAAAAACAAGCGTCTCCATCCACTTGTCACTGATCAAAGTTCATAGGTTTTACTGGTGAATCAATGTTGTAGAAGATGACGGTGTTTCCATGGTAACTAGGAAGCATCTGAACGTCCAAATGGGTCATATCTGATGACCATGGAAAGACAGACTGTATTTTACACCAATTATTTCCATGTTCTGACAGGATTGGCTTAGATCAGTGGATGGTTTGTGTGTCTTTATGGGTTTTAAGGATAAATAGAACCAAATAACTGACAGTGAAAATATTCCCTCCCCTCAAGTCTGTATTTATATCTTTGGCAGCAGTAATATCCTCCCGTCTGTCGCTTTTTATTTTTATTTTATAATTTCTGTCCTGTTTTCCTACTTTCTCATCTACTTGTCTCATTATTTGATAATTTCTTACGGTGCATCTGTCTGACACATAATTCAGGATTTCATTTATGTCTCCTTTCTGACTTGCCAATGCTGTTTGGCTTCTTTCCTATATACATATTTTTAACTGGTGTCGTCTTGTCACTCATCAAGGAGAATTACTTGGCAGGTTATTTTTTTTTTTTTTTAATTCTCTGTCTTCAGAAACTTTCAGTGACTGTGATGTTTTCATCTTTTAGCATCATGGTTTTCATGTTGTTTTTTTCTTCTTTTTTTCTTCAGAGTTGCTTTAAGCTCCTCGGTGGTGTTCTACTACGTATTCACATGAAGCTGGAGGCAGGGTTAGAGTTTCTACGCAGTGACGTTATTATTAAGATGTTCGCTAACTCCCACCAGATCACCAGTATCCAGCCAACACTTTCTTTATCAGGCATGTGACTATTTTTGGTCATTTCCGCACACATTATGAGACAGTGTCCGTTTTTTCATTAAATCACAAATGCGATGATTTATTATCACGAGATGACACGATAAGTCATTCCATAAACATGGCGACGGACGTAAATATCATGATATAAGATTCAAGCTTTTTTTTTGCTTAATTCAAGCAAAAACATCTGCTAATGGTAAAAGTGAAAAACAAACAAAAAAATCTTTAATTAAAAAAAACAAATCTGCCAACGGAACAAATTAAAATTATCTTGGTAAGATTTCTTGAAATCAGATTTTTCCAGATCTATTGTCTAAAAATAAATTGTTATATCTCACTGAAAAGTTACTCTTTAAGTGATTCTGTCTTATTTTAAGTGTGATGAGATATTTGGACTAAAAATGAGAAAAATATATTTGATAAGATTTAGATTTTTTTTTCCAGTGTACATATTCCTTTCACGTTACATGTGTTTTTCTTGTATTTTTATTGATTTATTTTTTTTGCCACTTATAAGCGAGGAACCAAATATGGTAACTTCTTTGACCTTGATTTTCTACACAATAAAAAAATGTTGAAAAATTTTACAAAAGTTATAAAGTCTTGCTATGTCCTCCAATAACACACTAAGGCTGACATTTTGATTTTTTTTCCTCCAGTATGAGTGCCCTGTAAAGAGTTAAACAGTAAAATTCCTAAATTCAGTTGCTAAATTCATTTTACTGTATTCTTCAACACAAAAACATCGGAACAGTGGAAGAATCACCAGTACAGTGATGGAAGCTAATGGGACTTCCTACCTGTTTGGTGGTCATGAGGTCACATGACTGGTCCATTCCATCATTAATTATATTCCTGTTGAAAAAAATGGGTAAAAAACCTGTTTCAGCTAAATTTAAGGCACGTAGTTCAGGTTATATTTTAACCACATGGTTAGCATTTTCGCTATAATTTGGCATATTTACTGTACATCTGATTTTGTTCAATCCAGATGTACATTACCATGCACTGTCTCTGATAAATAAACTAATAAATTTTAAAAATAAATTAAAACAGAAAACTTTCTGACACTGGACAAGCTTTAGTTACTAATTACCTTTTATACTTTTGTTCACAATTAGCATACCCTTCATATCCCATGAAATATGTACATGCATTGATTATATTGATAATTAGGATAAAAGCTGAAAATATGACATTTTAGACACATTTAGTGATGATTATATCAAATATGGTGCAGTGCCGTCAATTAAAACATCTTAAAATTGGCCCAAATTAACTCAACTATAACCATGTTCAGCAGCAAAATGCTAAACATGTGTTAATTTATCAAAACCATGAATTCAAAACAACATAGAACAGTAAAAACCTGACAGGGACCATTTTACCGCACAATACTTATATACTTTAATATGAATGTGGAACTTTTACTAGTGTTGGGGATTTTTTTTCTGTAATTATTTGACTGATTCACATTAGAAATAGGAGCAAAATTAGAATGTACTGTACCCAGCAGCATGCAGAATCATTGAAATGAATCCTGATGCGTTTAGCAGCGTAATAGTGGGTTGTACGTCATTGATCGGCGTTCAGGGACGGTTGTAAAACTACTGGACATTAATGGTTGCTCGTTTCCTCATGTGGCACCTTTGCTCTCTCCGTTTGTTTAACATGGAATCAATTAAAGAAATGAATTCCAACGATTTGAGCTTCCAGTTCGCAAGCAGCGGGTCGAACGCACATTAGCGCCGAAAAAAACAAAAACCAAAACCCTTAATGAACGCTAGAGTGTTTGGGTTATTCTGAGCAGTGAACGGACCTGCAATGATCCACGTGGAAAGGTCTTTACAGGAGCAGAGGAAGGTGGAAAAATGTGGAGAAACTGGAAGAATCATGGGAAAAAAAAAAGAAAAAAGAAATTGTATCACGGTAAAAACTTGCATTTTTATTGAACATTACCAACCCCATTTCTTTGTGTGTTTGGAGAGCAATTTATCACCCGGACAGATACTATATGATCAAATAAAAGACACCTATAGTGCACATGCCGTACTTCGTACTCTGCAGGGCTAACATGTTCACAATGATGGGTTCCCTCCAGGATTAAATGGATTTTCAGCGTTTCAATAGCTACACATACATACTGTACGAGCAAAAAGGGAGTTTCGGTAAGCATATACACAAAAGGAAATGGATTAGACAGCAGGGTGAATGATTTTTCCTAGCTTTACCCTTTTTTCTGATGAATTCATGCCCCTCAGGTCGGTTATTTATGTAGAATTTACAAAACAGCATTGATTCCTGCATTTTAAGAGTGGGTACCGAGGTGTTTAATAAAGTAAAACAAGGAACAAAACTCACAAATGAGCTCTTACGTTACACATAGTCTCCTGTGATTGTTTTTTTTTTTTTTTTTTTCTTCAAATAAAACTCCAAGGAAAAAGATGTCTTTCAAGGTTTCTAATTAGGGCAAAAAGTGCTTTGTAAAACCAACTTTCTTGAGATGTGGAGGAAAAAAAAAACACACTTTCAAACAACAGATGCTAGAGTTTGAAGCATTTCTCCTCAGGCTCACACCTACTCACAAAGTGTCAGCAAAAAAGGAGAGCACAGGAATATGAGCCACCTGGGGCAAACACTTTAAAAAGGTCCCATAAGCCAGTTTTTTGTGGCGTGAACAACGGGGTCTGTAAATACATATACAAAATGTGCCAGCTACGATGAAATGACAGACCTGAGAATCAAAAAGCAACAGCAGCTGCGAGTCAATACACACTGATACCAGCTGGAAATCAGCAAAAATGATATGTACTCTGCATTCAACCTGTGGCCCGGAATTACAAGATCACATGAAATACTGACAAAAGGTTATATGACAGAGAGAATTCATACATTGGTGGAACTCACTGCGATGAAATATGATGAATTTATCCAAATGTCAGTGTTGAACTTGCTGTGAAATAGCAAAAAATAATCTGAAATGGGAACGTTTTGTAATCATGTAGAAACACACAGTGATGTAGCTGTAAATTAGCCTCGAATAGCTTACTGATAGCGACTGGTGGGCTAACCGCTAACAAGCAAAACGCATGCACAGTACGTAGCTAACGTCAGTGATGAGATTTGGAAACTTTCAGTGAACATTTTTTTACCGAATTAGCAACTGATAGAAATGTTGGTGTAATCGTAGCTTTTAGTTCAGTAAGCTAACAGCTAACTAAGCTAATGGCTAATTAAATACACGCAGCAGGTAATGCCAGTGAACAAATTTGGACACTTTTAGAGGAATATTTTTTACTTGTATGACTAGTAACACTAAGAGCTAATAAAATAAATATATAATAGCTGATCTCAGATACTTTCTAGTGACTATTCTTTTTTTTTTCTTTCTTAATTAGTGTTAAAAGGATTGCAGAATATTAGCAGTTAGCTTACTGTTGGGGAGCTAATGGTAACTAATGTCAATACCATTCTGCTAAATGTTTAAGTCATTTGTTACTAATAAAAAAAAATAAACTGTGTAATAAATGCCTGTTATCTTACCACTGGTAGCAGTAAATATCAGCATCTGTCAGATAATTTTAGCTGAAATTCCATACTAAATCATAGAAATGATTGTAAGGATAGCTTTTAGCTGACTACTGATAAGTTAACTGTAATTAACTCAGGTGTCAAGAGTCAGACACTTTCAAGCTAACATTTTTCTTTGAAAATAAATTAAATAAAAATTGGCAAGACACTTTTTTTTTTTTAGCCATTTCTTCTTTTATATTTTCTTTTATTTTTGTTGTAGATAAAAAATAATTATATGACATTAGTGGTTAGCTTACCACTCATAACTAAATTAGGTAAAATAGGTGTTTGGAGTCAGACAATTTCTGGTTAACAGCCTATTAAAGGTTTACTTTCTAATTACAGTAAAAAAATAAATAAATCTGTACTTAATTTCTCTTATGGTGTAATCACTGTTTTGCTTATTTATTCCTCTGGTTTTATGAGTTGTGTAAACCGTAAAGTTCATAGAGTTCTTCATAAATAAAGTTGGTATGGTAATATTAGCTGCTAATGTAGTATGTTTTAATAAACTTTTCGGTATTACTGTTTTCAAAATTTAATTATTAAATAATTGAAAGGGTAAGGTCTGCAGTTAATTACATGGTGTGTAAGTAAAGTGTAAACTATAAAGGCCAACTGTATGCTTTTACTGAAACTGGGGGAAAAAAGAGCTGGTTTCAGTCATGTTTTAGTCGTACACCGCGTATAGTAGAGTTATGGTTTTGTGTATTAATGTTTCATTGCTGGTTCCAGTGTGTGCTCTTATAAAGATCATGTTGTGGGATGTTTTTCGTCTCATCCTCACTGATGTCAGTGCAGATCGTCTACACTTAAAAGGGAAAATCTAAAGTTCCTTAGCTTATTAAAACTGATTATGAAGAAGAAGGGATTTAACATATAGTCTTTGATTATAGTGTCATCAAAAAGGTGTAGACAGATGCCAAGTGCGGCTAAAAGGATTAGCTTTCAACTTCTTTTAAAACCTCTACCATGTTCTAAGCTCTGCTGTTAACTGTCATTTCCCATTAGGAGTTTTTCCACTGACACACAAACTAATGCACATATTATGAAACAAATTAAACTGTAATTAATTCTGAAGCTGCAGCACAACAGATAATTATAAAGTGACTTAATGGTTCAAACTCCAATCATTTGGAGTCAAAATACATTAAATCCATCAGGCACAGAGCGGTTGAGGACGGGAGCGCTGTGACGCCCAATCTATAACTATCCAAGTTTTCAAACAACAGAATTTAATGAAAACCCATTAAATTATGTGCATGATGGATTATTTCTGCACAGCGCAGTTAAGAAACCACCGTGTTTAAGACGGAACGCTTAGCTTTGACCTTCAGCGTTTTCCATGAAGAGGAATTTAAGATCACATGAAGCAAGTGGGAAAAGCGCGGCCTGTGATTGTGTCGGCTCGACCGCACTACGGTAGTATCTGGAAAACACGGGCCGCAATCCAGATCCAGGCTTCCAGCTTTGAAAGGAGAAATGATAGATTTGTGAGCAGCTCCATTATGGAAATGAGATTGCATTAGCCTATATAGAAGTCATCCTGTGGCGTAACCATTTGTGTTGTGTTGGTAATGAAGCGGCGGTGTTGTGATGGCTGTCAATCACGGAGGCGGAAAGCTTCATTACTCTTCGCCGTTTAGTTGAAGAGAGGGAACACGTACAGATTGCCAGTTTGTTTTGGATTTCTGAAATGTGGAAACACTCACATCTATTTTCAGCTCCTCTCGGTGTAGACAAAATAATGAGGCTGAGATGTTTTTATTTTATTTTTTTTCTCTTTTCTTTAAAAATACATACATTGGAAAGTTTATTCAGAAGTCATGTCAGTAGTGAATTGGAAACAGTCAAAATGTTATTGAAATCCAAGGTTACAGCAATCAAGGACAACGTCTAGACAATGATAAAGTGGTGGAGTTAGTCGTATGTGCACTCCAAAACACCAGTTCTGCCAATAAAATCAGTGATAGGTTCTCACATACCAAGTCTATATAGTCCCTGTCAGTTCCAAACCTACAAGCCCTTTTTGTTTGATATAAATGCCACGTAATCTAAAGATACGTTAATACAAAAAGAGTCGTGATCCAACCACATACAAAAAAAAAAAAAAGAAATAAAATAAAATCATATATACAAACGTCTGTACATAGTGGAAATATGAATAAAGGAGATATGGTATTTAAGGAGCTATGTGCTCTCGTATATGTGAGAGGGGGTCAGTTTGGCAAAGCTGTTGGTCCAAGCTTATCTGTCTGAACACTATCTCATGTCCAATAAAGTCTTGCCGTGGCGTGGCGTTGCTCGTTGACAGCATCTACAAATTCAGTGACTACTCATCTGTGCGACATGTTCCCTGCTGCAGACTCTGTGTCGTCGTCAAGCTGAAAGCAAATTTTCAAAAAAAAAAAAAAAAAAAAAAGGAAAAGAATAAAAACAGACGAGGATAAGAGGGGGCGGGCCGCGGTGAGGTATTCATCTTGTCAAACTGGGACAGAGAGCGAGGAATGTGTGGGTAAAAGCAACCGCGGTAACTGCTGATGTTGTTTTTGTTGTGTTGTCAGTGTCGTTTTGGTCCGACTGTCAGCGTCTTTGTTCACTGTACAATTCCTGAATCGATGGAGGCCTGTTTCCTTGTGGTCTTGGGCGGTGGCGGCGGAGGGGTCTTGCTAGGCAGCGGAGGGGGCATGTGCTGCAAAAACATCACAATTATTATTATTATTATTATCATCATCACATAATAAGGTGTAAACAGGAAAAAATGATGAATCAAGACTCAAGAGTTCAAGCTAATATCACAGCAGGAAAGGTTTAGTTATTCACTCAAACAAATAGAACATTTCAGGAAATATACTAGACCTAAACGAAATGAACTGGAATAGTCTGACCGATTCTATGGGCCAATATGGACAGAATATATCGCTAATATGGAAACATTTTGCGGCAAATAGGCTATTCTTGTAAACTCATGTCATAGTTTTATAGTTGCTTTTGCATTTTTTAGGTCACAAATGTTGGATCGTCCCATTTACAGGCTCATAAATATCAGTCTGCAGATGATTAGCTTAGCGCAAAAATAATACTAAAGATGCTAAAACAATCACATTTTGTTGTTTTACAGGAGGATTTTGGATCAGACTATGATGCTTTTATTACCTAATTATCATATTCATTAATTTGAGGTAATTGTGATAGCTGAGATAACAGTTTTCATTCATTTGTATAAGAACAGCTGGATGAAATTAACAGATGTAACATGTTTTGTCATTGTTTGAGGAGTGTTCTTTTTACGTCGTTATCTCATTACGTCTTCTTCTACAAAGGAATTTCTTTTTTTTTTTTTACCTTGGTCTAATTTTCACTTCATGGTCACTTAACAGGAACAAATTAATAATTTTAAGGTCCAAAATTCTCCCTCTTCAAAAAGTGTATGTCTTATAATTAACCCATAAAGACCCAGTACTACTTTTGTGGCAATTCCAAAATAGTTTTTCTCTATATGTAACTTTTCTTACTCTAATATAATGCTCTGTGTTTTGCATTTTTCAAGGAAAATTGTGTATTTTCCTGTATTTAATTAATGATCATGTACATGGTCATAAAAGTTCAGATTAAATTTGAAGGTTATTATATCAAAATGGAGAAAAAGTGAGGTTTTTTTTTGGTAAAATCTATCATTAACTGAACATAAACTAAATATGTCCATCCACCGCCATTGATTAAACTCCATGAGTTTTACTGGTGAATCAATGTTGAAGAAAATGACGGTGTTTCCATGGTAACTACGTTCAAATGGGTCATATCTGATGACCATGAAAAGACGACAAACTGCATTTTACACCAATTATTTACATGTATTGATAGGATTAATGGATCAACAGATATTAAATGGATTAGATCAGTGGATGCTTTTAGTTGGTGGTGGACGTTCGGGTCTTTATGGGTTAAGTTAATATTATAATCATGCTAAAATAGCAGGAATAAAGTTAAGAAAAAAGCAATTATGCATTAAGTCAGATTTCAATATTGTGACAGCCCTAGGTGTTGTGTCTCTGTAGTCTCCGAGGTTGCCAGGCAACCAGAACAGCCAGCAGGACTAACTATTCTACACAGAATTAGCCTGGTAGTAATAACATTTACCGAACAGGAATAAGAGCGGAATCAATCACAACTAGCTCTTGACAGAAAAGCGAGGAAGCTTATCAGCCCAAATGTCAAACTTTTAATTCCAGTGTGAGCAGTGTAATTGTCTGGACAGTGCACATACCACTGCTGATGTTCTTCAGATATGTCTCATTTCAGTTCTGTTGGGTTATTTTAATATACGCTTTCCTAGTGCTTTTCTGTTAAGCTGCCCGTCCTATTTAAAACACATCAAGTCCGACAGAGAGAACAGACAAGGACTAATGTTAGTAGATGACCTCACCTCGGCCTCCGTCAAGGACTGTAAATGAAGAGCTGCTGTCACTCAATCTGTGAACATCTGCTCTCACTACATTACTGTCAGCCTCCTGCCACACCGCCAGCCCGGGCTCCGTTTTACTACCTGTCCACGGGCCGTGACAGTGGATAAATAAGATTAGTTAACGGAGTGGCGAGGCGCGAGGATGGCTAGCGAAGACGTTGGTGAGTGTGGAGAGACGAGCTGCTGATTAACAGCGGGAGAGCTCCTGATGGATGTGAGAGGTAAAGCAATCATCCAATCAATCACGTCTGAGCCGCGGGCCGGCTGAGGAGAACGAGCATAAATAACAGCGGGGTGGACAGGCGGGTGGAGGCCCTCGCTGCTAACTGAGTAATGCCTACACTTTTCTGTGACACACACTGCAAGAAAAAAAAAAAATGATGCATGAACGCAGCACATCCACAAATGTTAGAGTGAAACATGCACACGCCCACACAGATATGAATGGAGAAACATTAATACAGGATGTAAAGGTGGAAGGTGGAAGGCAAAGTAGGGGACGCCCAAAAGGATGATGGCGACCTGCGTGTCAGGAGCAGCGTAGCGTCGCCTTCTTGTTTCATTATAAAGCCTGAGCGTCATTAAGGAGCTTGTCTTGGCCTAATTAAAACACCTACCCTTTGATGTGGCGGGGGTGGCGGGGGCGTCGAGGGACTCGTCAAGTCTTGATTATCGAACAGGTTGCCGTAATCAGCCGTGCTGCCTTTCACCGGCAGCGGAGGAGGGGTTTCGCCCATCCCGTTCAGCTCCAGACCTGGGCGAGAGGACGCACATCAGCTCACACAACGCATCAAGCGGGATCAGGATTTGCTTAAAATGTAGGCAGAGACTGAAAATACATGATTTGGCCTATTTATGGGAAATCCTCTTATTACACCCCCTTAAAATAAGTGTTTTAATGTAGTGAAGGAAAAAGAGCTAAAGGGAAGAATTCAGAAGTACTCTACTGTTTACTTCATATATTTTAATTGAATTATCCGTATATTCTGCTCTCTATTGTTTTCCAATGCATCCAAACGGGAATTTTCATTTTTATTTTACATCACTACATGCCGACAGAGTAACATATAAGAATGACGACTCGACTGCAGATCCCACATACAGTAGTAGAAGTAACCACGTGGATGCATAACAAGACAAAACAAAGAGGGACAATTATGGAAGTAAATCTGTGCCATCACATATTGCATAATTGTATTTCACAATATTTTAATAATT
>JAPTYQ010000012.1:28461965-28472023 GCA_029814465.1 Ostorhinchus cyanosoma | reverse complement strand
AGATAAGATAAGATAAGATAAGATAAGATAAGATAAGATAAGATAAGATAAGATAAGATAAGATAAAAGGTGAGGTATCGTTATTTGTGCTTCACTGAGCAGGTTTGGCATGAAACACCAGTGGACACGATGGGTTACATGCGAAACCTGGAATGAGACTGAGATTAATGAAAAACCCACAAGTCTGGATTAGAAAAACCACTTGGATCGTCAAATTTAACACAGTGTCTTTATTTAGAGTTTATAGAAGACCATTTCAAACCATGTTTTCAGATTTAATTCACTGACACCAAGGTAGCTTTAACTGTCCCAATTTTGGTCCCAAAATTTTATTAAAAATGCATTAATTTTGGGATGGCTCAGAGCAAGAGTATAATTTTATTTGCATTTATCTGAGGTGTCATAAGTTCCATCCTGGGGGGAAATATGTCTAATTTTTTTTATTTTTTTTTTTTATTGGATCTAAAAATGTGTCCAAGTGCCAGATACCAAAATGAATCCAGTTTCATAAAAGCACCCAAATAACAAATAACCAAAACAGAATAAATAAGCATTAGCCCAGAATTCTTCTCTAGTTATGACAGAATATACATGATTTTTCTCCTTTATCTGTGCAACGTCTGCATCTCTGGTGGCATCTGCAGAGAAACTACCGAAAAAAATGAGCTTTTAGTCGTGTCAAGTGCAGTAAATGCTTGATCGTACGATAAAAAAAAACCAAAAAAACAAAAGGATTTGGTGCAGTATGTTGTCAGACTTCATCAAAAATCCCAATGACAGGACAGGATTACGGTTTGTAGGATCTACTCTGACACAGGCGACGCGACGACCCGGGCTCACAAGCGAACATCTTGCTTTCGGAGGCCGCACTGAGCCAGGATGCTTTGCAGAACAGAGTCAGGAGTGGCTTTTCCTTCACCACAGATGAGTGTATCCGGTGTAGCGTTCACTCTGACAATAGAGACTTTAGTTCATCCACTCGAGGGAGGCTCCACAGTCGACTCCGCATTCATTCATTAATAACTTAAAAGCAAAAATGCAGGAAAAACACTCCACCATTCTGGCACAACCTGCTGAGTGGTGCTTTAAAATCGGTCCTCAAATATGGATTTAGTGGAACTGTGTCCTGACTTTAACACAGTAGAATATGGTGTAATTAGCCTTTAACCCTTTGTTATGTATGATCGCTCCCACTGTGACATGAGTGGAAATATTGGGCCACTTTTTCTGCAAACGGGGCGATTATTTCAACCTCCAAAGTCTGTCGTTAATCTAAAAATTACTAGAAATTAAAAAAAAAAAAAGTAATTAGGTCTAATGTAGGCCCACTGTCTTACTGACCCATAATATATACACTATATGGACAAACGTATTGGGACACATCATGATATATATTCATTTTTGTTCCTTATTTTGCATATTTTCTTCATTTTTGCTCATTTTGACAATTATTTCCCCCGGTTTTTTCATCACTTTATTCACTTTTTTCCTTCATTTTCTTGAATATTCTCTTCACTTTATTAATTTTCTGCATTTTTTTATTTTTTTTTTTAAATAGTTGCTCCTTTTAATCATGCATTATAGTACGCTGTCCCCCTGTAAAATAAACAAAATGTGAAAAACAAAAGTAAATAAATAAACTGGCATGTGAAACAGTGTAATCTCATTCATTACAAATTCTGCCTAATTTCTAAAACACCAACAAGATTACGGGGGAACCTTTGTGCTGACTTCATCATGCCTTTCTAAACCCCGCAGGGAGAATAATAAGGTTTCTGACAGACTACAGCAGCTTGGCTAACAGTGAGATGGACAATCTGATTGGCCTCTCTGTTGAGGAAGCATAATCCCATCCAGGCTGCCAGGGCTGATTCATTACTGCCCGAGGTTTAATTGGCATTCTGTAATGTTGTGAATAACCTGAGGAGGCCAGATCTTTGAGGAAATCGGACCGAGTCTGTCTGAGGGCCGCATTTGAATAGCAAAGACAGGAAATTTGCATACGCTGCGCTGGAGATGGGTGAAAAAGTAATTGCTCTGCACATTGTTGCCAGGGCATGAAGAGGGATGCTGGGAGGCTTTTGCTCCGGTTATTGATTTTTTTTTTCCAGCTGGACTGCAGCATTTACATGGTAAAAAGGATCTCTATTCATTCATGGATGGCCAGTGACCTGCCATCGACACAACTTAAGTGCTGATACATCTCTGACAATACACAAAGTGCTGCGAATTTATCAAGTTTTGTTATTGCGCGTAGCTATTCCGCCAAAGGTCTCACTTACATTTCTCTGTAAAATAATTAATGCAAGTTGGGTGCAGATAAATGCATCCATTATTCAGAGTCAGGCTCATTTACAGGCTCCTGGATATGACGAGAGAAAAGACGCTGCCTTCAAAGACGACTGAGGAGAATGGAGGCTTTATCGAGGCTTGGGCGAAACACAATTAACCGAATTTCACGAGGTAACAGTAAATCCTGTGTTCCCCGCTCGGGAGAAAATGCGACGATCAGACCACCGCGGCCGCTCCGAGACAGGAAAACAAAGTTATAATAATAAGTGAAACACGCAGCAAATGCTACTGTGAGAAAAATGCGAGTCAGTCACAGCCAGATCTCCCCTGTTGGGACCTGTACAAAGGATGAAGCAGCCAGCTATTTATGCAAATGCGCAGGAGATGTTGGGTGCATGCATTTCGGATAAAAGGCACAGAGGAGCAACTCCAAATTTAGGGTGTAATATAAGCAAGACGTGTCCTCTGCCAACCACTAAAGGTGCGGTTTGAATCCATGTCTGTTCAGATTAACACAAAGCATGTGTGGAGTCATGAAGACTATGAAGGGATTTAATTAAGGGTATTAAAGCTCTGAGGTTCAGGTATTAAATACTCATGGAAAATAACAAAACCAAGGCACACAAAAGCATTCACTCCAATTAATTTCCATGGACTAATCAAAGAACCTTGGCCACAAAATGAAGCAAATACAGAAATATCTTAAAGTTGTAACACCATTGATGGCCACTAGACGTTTTAAACAGCCCGTCTATCCCTATTGTCTTTAAAACTACTGTTTATTTCGTTTTTTTTTTTCCCCAGGTCTTCCTCTGAGGTCCACCTGTGAAGTTTTTCCTCCAATTATCAGATCTCAGGTCAAATCGATGATCTGAACTCTGCTTTCAGGGTTGTGGTTAAAAGCTCCCACTAACAAGATGTAAAATGACTTTATTATGCAGTTCTTGATGCAGTTTAGCATTTTACTGAGTCAGTAAGCTAACAGTTAACCCTTTACCACCTGCCATAGAACAAGTCAGCTGCAGCGTACCTTTATATTTTTACTGTAGTGACATTTTTTTGGCGCATTTCAATTCGCTATGCATCAATACAGCAATTATTAGAAAACTACTAATTCTAAATAAATTGCTAAAAAGTGAAATAAACCACAAAGAAGGGTTGATTTTTAATAACACATGAACTCTACTGGGGCAGCACAGTAAGGTGGGACAGAATGTAGAATAAATGTCATGTTTATATGTTATACTTATGTAAACTAATGTAGGTTGTGGGTTGTAGAAGAACCAGATAGATAGGAGATAATCATATGTTGTATATATTATAAAGAAGGGTGAAAATAATTAGAAATTCTAGCAGATTATTGTATTTCTATTGGTTTTATACTTAACTCAAATCTATGATAATTAAATTGATTTATAGAAAAATATAGTCTACATGTAGTAATCTAAACTGAATATAATATAATATAATATAATATAATATAATATAATATAATATAATATAATATGTGTGTTTTATTATAAGGAGTTAATTTAGGGGTAGAAAGAAATAAACTTGTTTCAGCCTGTTTCATTTTGAACACAGTACTGAAATTCTACAAATGTGTTTTATTTTTGTTATTAATGTTCAAAATAAACATTTCATTCATTCATATTTTACAGATACGTCCTTTTACTGCTTAGATCTTATTTCTCTTGATTGTATCATTTAATCTTTTGTGCTTGTGTTCTGAGAGTCCTCTGCACAAGAATTACTATGTACCTGAACAAGTGTACAGATGGCAAATAAACTTTATCTTATCTTACCTTAAATCCGATAAATAATGCCATATTTCTCCCCACACATTTTTTTTTTTATAAAAACAGAAATGTCATGGTGATATCCTTAAAATTGTAAATGTAAAAAGATGCACAAAGTCTTGTCAAACCACAAGTAAAATGACAACACTTCCTGTTGTTGTGGGTGTTGATTTTAAGAATTTAAGGAGAATGCTTGAATATCGACGATTCTAATTTGTAATTTCATTGCAGTAAAACTTCTCCCGTGTTAAACTCGAGGTGTCATGTGAGGTAAAGCATCCTCCTTTCTCAGCTAATGAGGACGACTGAGAAGTTCACTGTTGTTCTGAAGTAAAGCCAGGCTGAAGCATCTCTGGCCTGTGCTTAAAACTATGTCTCAGCTTCTTTCAGGAAAGATCAAATACTGGCTGAGATGTGGATCAGCTGAGCGAGGCAAAAAAAAACAAAACAAAGAAAAAAACAAAACAAAAAAAGATTCTGCTCAGCAACTTGGCTCTCTCTGGAGGCGACTCCTGCCTCAGTGGGATTAGAGGAAGGAAGTCCTGCACCTCCTCATCCTGTGCATATTCAAATCTGCAGATTCACACTTGTTTGGTGTTAAAGGTTAAGAGATACCTGTCAAACACTGGCTTTCAGGAGATTTGTAACTTCACTGCAGACTCTTTAAAAGTTCATGAGCGCCTCCTAACCCGGGTTGCGTTGGCGTACCTTGAGCAGTTTGGCGTGCAGCAGCAGAGTGTAGGCCGCCTCGGTGTAGTTGTCGCACTCTTTGTGGAGGTCGCACAGCTTGTACAGGTACCTGGCAGGAAACAGCAATGATTTATGGGTCATGTCTGGGTGGGCCTCTCACACTTTAACAACACAGAAAGTTTACTCCACTAAACTGATGCTTCCTGACACATGGAAACCTCCCATCGGAATCCTACTTTAATTAAATCGAATATTCTGTTCTGACTCTTGAGACGCCACCGGGAATGAAATCTGCATCATGTTTTTACTCAGATGTTTAACCCATAAAGACTCAGTGCCGCTAATGTGGCAATTCCTAAATGAATTTTCTCTCTGTTTAACCTTTCTTAAGTGATTTATCACCATTTATTGCAATATTATCCTCTGTATTTTGTGACTTTTCAGTAAAAATCGACTAGTTTCCTTTATTTCATTTACTGATCGTGTACATGTTCGTAAAAGCTCAGGTAAAAGTTGAGGGACATTATATCTGAAAATAGAGAAAACTGAAGAAAAAGTGACTTTTTCAGTCAAATATATCATTAACAAGTGTGTCCATCCACTGTCACTGATCCAACTCCATGGGTTTTACTGGTGAATCAATGTTGTAGAAGAGGACGGTGTTTCCATGGCAACTACGAAGCCTCTGAACGTCCAAATGGGTCATATCTGATGACCATGAAAAGATGAGAAACTGTATTTTACACCAGTTATTTACATGTATTGATAGGATTAATGGATTCAAAGTTATTACACCTTTTAGATCAGTAGATGATGTTTCATTACGGGTTAAACGCAGCTGAATGTAGCATCACAAGATCCGGAGGTTTGTACTGTACCGAGAATATTAACGCAAAGGCAGGACAGAATATCTGGCAATAAAAACACAAACAAGAGAAATAGAAGGACATGAGCAGGTCTTACCTGATGTACATCTCCTCTCGGTCTATCTCTTTGTAAAAGTTCTGGTGGAAATAAAAGGAGAAGTTTTCAGTGAATATATTGGTCTACCTCAAACATAAACTCTGGTGCAAAGCATCTCTTCTCATTGAGATTAATGTATTTGTATACTGTCCCTGACAAATAAACAATACACTAAACTACATAATGAGATGCTAATTAATTGCATACAAAAGGATTCAAGGACCTATAATTGATCTTCATGGCAGTATTATTGTTCTTAATATTAAAAAAAATAATGATAATAAACTAATGGAAACAGCATAAACTAAGTTCTGGAGTTTAAAAAAACAAACTGTCCAATCCCAAGAAGATTTTACTTTTCATCATTCGAATGCAACAACACACCAAAAATATCGAGTTAAATTTAAAGATTCATAAAATACACACTACGTTAAAAAGTTTCTGTATGACCATATGTGGAGTAAAACAAATATCAAACAGAATTCAGTTAAAAAAAAAAAAAAAAGATATAAAGAGTTGATCCTTGTGAGGCTGTTTGTTTATAGATTAATGTATTGATATATATGCTGTAATTATTGAAGGAAATTGTTGAGTGTTTGTATGACTGTACAACTATGATCATATTGTTGTGCCTAATTTAATTACTGAATTATGTATTAGTTGTGTTTAAATGCTAAAATTCAGGAAAATGTATTATTTGATTCTTGTATTAAGTTAATGATAAATGTGCAAAAGCGCTTGAGAGGCAGGATTAAATAAGTTTATACTTCTTCCTTCTCCTTTTTGATTATGCAAAAGATCATAATTGAAGATAGATTCTGTTCATTTAAATGTTATTCTGTCTTATTTTCCTTTGTTTCGTTTTATTTTGTTTCTTTGCCTATTCGAAAAATAAATAAATAAATAAATATCTTGTCAGAACCGTAAATTCATTTTCTAAACTACAGATATTGTAAAAAATGTGGACTCCTCTGGCTTTCAGCGGGCTCATATCAAACTAAATGAAGGGGAATTGGCTGAGTTTAGAATCACAATGGAAAGACTGGCAGACTGCTCTGAAGCCTTAAACTTCAATCTCACACTTTAGACGAGCTGAAAAAGCGGTGTGAGAACATGAGTCCGACTCGGCGCTGAATACGGGCCACGAGGCTGCGTTCTGTTCCAGCGGCAGCAGTCACAAGAGGGGGATGTGACATTTCACTGCTCCCAGATGAAATGTCATTTCACATAAGAGAAGCTTCCCAGGTGAGCTCTTCTGCGATAATATCTTAATACATTGTGACGGGCGGCGGCGGCCATTGTTTCCCGTTCTCTGTGCTCGTCACATGTCATTATGGTCACTCCACTTCCCACTATGAGCTGTAAACAGTGTCCGGGTGAGATATTATCAGGTGATGACTAAAGCTGGAGTCACTTATGAATTCACCTGTTGATTTCATCTGGGACTAGAGCTGATTTTGTGTTGATTCGATTGGATCTGAGTGGATTAAGGGGAAAAAGAAGGATATAGGGTGTCCAGACTAATAAAATAAGTCATGAATCACCTTAGATAGTCATGTTTTTATTGTCGAAATCAGTTTTTAGAATGATTTTTTTTTTTCAATTTTCATGTCATTTACACTTCGTCACGAGATGATTTTTGGCTCCTATTTTTTGCATCATCTCCATCACATGTTACATCTTCTTTACGGTGACATTTTTGTCTTGTTGCATCTTTATCATGTCCAATTTTTTAAGATAATTTTTGTATTTTATGTCATCTCCATCGAGGAGCATCATTTTTTGTGTTGTTACATCTTTTACGTCATATCCAACTTGTTCTATATTTTTTTCTTGTCATGTATTTTGTGTCGTATCCAACTTGTTCTGTTATTTTTTTTCTTGTCGTGTATTTTCTATCACATCCAACTGGTCGTCCTTTTTGCTTTATATTCCACGTGGCTTTGATGATGTCACCTTTCATTAACTCTTCCACAGAACACTTCGTATCTGCTCTCATAAGGGAAATTGATTCACATATCGTCTTGTTGCTACATATTTTCCTTTTCCAGTTGGTGACCAAAAAAAAAAAAACAGCTCCATGCCCTATTCGTTTGGAAAACAGATTCTGGGCATGAGTAAAGCTCCGTCTTACCAGCACATTGACGGTGCAGCTCATGCGGTTCTCCTTGTTCTCATCGTGCATGATGGTCCTGTAGTCCAGCAGCCTCTCCAGCAGACGTACCACCAGGGTGACGAAGTTCTCGCCCGTCTTGGACAGGTACTTGTGCTTCCTGCAGTGCTCCAGTAGGCTGCACAGTGACACAAAGTAGGACGTGACCTTTACAATTAACAGGCTCTCTGCATTAATTTGTCATAAAATGTAACGAATAATGTCTGATCTTGATCTAAGGTGAAAAAAGTAAGACACGTCTATGATTAAATAACTGGCCTTTGGCAGCGGTAGCTTCAGACTTACATTTATGGCAGAGCCGCCCTGACATTGACCTGTGAATTACTTAGAAAAACTTGGGATTTTGTTCTCCTCATAATAATCGTAAAATATCTAGACCCCACGGTACCGAAGAGGCCCTAAATCTTCATCCTCTCACTGCTATAATAACTACTTCACATGCATAGTAATATTCTAATACTCCAAATTGAGCCAATATAGTGAATTTAATATGAGTCAAATAAACAAATGTCATTCTAAATGCATTATGTGTGGGATTTGGTGATGCTATTAGGGTTTTAAAAGTTAAATATGGACTTTAACCCAGAGCGGCTTGACTCACATTAACAAAAATAATCCAGTTTATTAAATTAAAGATGGATTAATTAAATTAGATAACCATCTTAATCAATTAAGACCTGATCTGAGGAATTGTAATTCATGAAAATCAGTTTAGGACTTTTCAATGCCATGTTTAAACCATGATAAAAATCTGAACTTTATGACTGTGATGTCACAGATAAAAAAGCAGTAAGAACGATGGCCCCATGACCCAATGTCTGAATAATTACGGCTAATTCCTGGTAATTATTTAACAGTATTTTTGCAGGGAATGCTCATCCCTAAAAAAGGCTGAAAAAGTGACTCCAGGAACCAAATGTCCCACATGGCTCCAGCTGATCCACTGACACGACAGAAAACAAGCGAGGGAATCAAAACGCAGTCATTTTCTGCTGCGTTTGTAGAATATACACAGCTACGACAATATTAAACATAATAGCGGTTACATAAGTAGAACATTGAATCATGCATTTGTGTGACTATAAACAGTGGTCATGTGTTCCAAACAAAGCTAAAAACCCACAGATATGATATTTATTCTAAATATACTGTATAAATATGAAAAGCAGCCTCATAAAACCAAAATAATATCAGCATATCCCATGTGTTTTAGTCAAAAATGATTGTATTCATTTTCTGATGTTTTATCCCAGGTTTCATTTCACACACGTCAGATGTTTAGAATTGTTTGTGCAGCTTCTTGTCATGAGGTCAAAGGTCACAACAAATAGTGACTTTAACCTTTTCAATCCATTTAGTTCAGTTTGGTGTGTCTTTTAAGGCTGTGCACATATTTTCTGTATTTTCTTGTTTATTTGAAGAAAAGAGAATAAAATAAAAACATATGTGCGTTCATTTCAAACCTGGAAAAACAATAAAGATAAAAGTGGAATAAACTTTGCATTAAACTTGTACGTGTTCCATATACGACACCAGAATGTCATCATATGTAGAATAAGAGTGGTCATTTAATTTGCTTGAGTTACTGTTATTGATCTGGGGTTTTTGCTCAAACTTTTGAGAGTTTGAATAGTTACTGAACAGAAATATGGGCTTATTTTTAGATTCATGGTGTTTAAATGATTCTAAAACTGGGCAATAGGTTAAAATATGGGTAAAAAAAATTTAATGTAGATTTTCTTTACACTTTTGTGGCCGATTTACAATTTTAGACCATTGTTTTCTGGATACGTTAAGTGAAGATAAAGCTTGAAACTATCAAACTCAAACTATACATCCTATATAACTGGAGAAAAAAAATCCTAAGATATTACAACCGACAAACAAATGTGAGTTTTGTTTTTTGTCGTTGTTCCTGATTTTCACAAAACAAACCATTAATTATTGGAATTAATTGGATTGACTGACCAGCTCCTATACGATACCACAACATCACCATAATGGGAAATACAGTAGAAAATGTGTGTTCATGTAAATGCAGTCATTGATGCATTTATGGGATGCTGTTTTGTGTGCATCTTGTGCTCTCGTCTGTTGGGTGTTAACCTGTTTTTGGATGAACCGGAACAAAGCAGATGGAA
>JAPTYQ010000012.1:28424379-28436339 GCA_029814465.1 Ostorhinchus cyanosoma | reverse complement strand
GAGGAATAAAAGTCTGTCCGTAGTCGCTTTTCCATTGGACATGTGCGCAAAACTTTACCGATATTTACTAAATGTTGAAAAAACAGAGGTGCTGAAGTCGGTTTTTCCATTAAATCACAAATGTGATGATTTATTTATTTATTATCGCGACATGAGATGAGAAGTCATTCCATAAACATGGCGACGAACATAAATATCCTGTTGATTTACAGATATATTCATTATTATTATTATTATTATTATTATTATTATTATTATATAATACCAATCTGTATCGTACTAAATTAAAAATGATTCACTTTACTGGCGTGTCCACATATACCACACCATGTTTCTTTTAAAACTCTTTATCTTCACTAGTTGTAATGTCCGTCAACATCTTTTTTTTTTTTTTATTCCCTTGACTCTAGTTGTGAAAAAGGTAATTCTATTGCAGTTTTGCATCATATACCATTTACACTACACCTGAAAAACCACCTCTTGCCAGCACAAACACTTTTAATAAAAAAAAAAAACAAGAGTTGTAGCAAAATCCATTGGGTAAATTTTTATGCGCTAGTTATATTTTCGCAATTTGAAGGTGAAAGGAAAAGCAACTAGTGTCTGTTTTCTGACTTTTGCGTAGACAACATCAGTGTTTATTCTGTTGTAAATGTTTCTGTTTTGATTGTTCGTCGGTTTCCAGGGGGCTTGGGTGTTTACAGTGATAATTTATTTTGTCAGTCAAAGTGACCTTAAGCGAAAATAAACACAGAAAGAGACTGAAAAAAAAAAAAAAAAAAAGTGATTATTACTGGAAGTCAATTGCGGAACAGTAACAGTAAGGGTTTGAGATTTATTATGTATATGTGCAAGAAACTATGGGTGAAGACTGATTGCAATCAACGGACCGAAATACAGTAATGCCTCTGTTATGAATCAGTCTTTTAAATAAAGGTAACACATGTTTATTCATTTTTATATGCAATCATGAAGCAGCAGGTCTATATAATAACGAAGGAAATCTGCAGAGAATGATACTAAGAACACAATATGACTTACGTAGGTGTGTATTTTAGCTATACATGTCCTTTACTGCTCTAACACTGAAGAAAGAGGATAAAGAATTGAATTATTATGAACATTATTTGATTGCACAAGAACACCCAAACACTTCAGGAGATGCTAGACACTATAACACGTTTTTTGACCTGTAAACATAGGACTCAATTGGAATTAAATGAATAAAAGCTCGTGATAATGCACATAAAAATGGACAAATACAGTACAGAGCAGTAATCGCAGACCGCCTTGACCTTGAAACACGTACACAAATAAAATCATAACTAAAACAGCTTCTATAGGTACAAGTCAGTATTTAGTGTGATCGCTTTTATAGAAAAAATATATATATTGTGGTTTATTTTACTAAGCTTCATGCAAAAAATCCCAAAGTTTTTTTTTTTGTTATTGTTTTTTTTTCTTTTTATCTATTTGTGATCCCAGCTGTAGCCTCAAAAATACATATATACATCAGTTTTAATCCTGCTAAAACAACAAACCTATTGGTGGCTGAAGACGTATGCACAGTAATACATGTAAATATGTGTGTTTTGTCAGAGAAAATAGCTCAACTAAGCTTTCCAATCCATTTCATGACATCGATTGTACTTTTATTCTTGCATTAATACGACTGTGATGAAATTTATTTTTGAAACAAAAAACCCTCAATCATTTCCCACCAGGTCAAATTGAAGTCATTACATCACATGCTGGACTCACAGTTTTGCCTCATTAATCCACTGCCTCAACTGGTTAATTTGTTTGATGGGTTTAACACCACAGCGACGTATCGGATAAATCTGGTAGGTTCGAAAGGGCTTCAGGGTTGAATTCATTGTAGAAAAGTGTTGTATGATGGCAAAAAAGTGGAGAAATATTCTAAAAACATGTAAATGAAAACTGATTTCATGAGGGGCCTTTGTTAACCCTTTCAGAGCCTCGTGTGATTCTGCATGAAACTGCGATCCGTGTGATTGTCTGTTTTACTAATGTCCTTGAACTACTCCTGTCTCACCTCCATCTCAGCCTCTCTCTAATGATTAAACACAACATTAATTTATAAAATCAAACCACTGATAAAGTTCAAGTTCAATTTAACCTGCTATCTATAGAATCTTCTCTTAGGATGTTGCCACGGTTCATCATGCTTTATAATACACATTCTGTACTAAATCTACAATAATTCCAAAGAGCAGAGGTGCTGTTCATTTTCCTCCACATAGTCACGATCATCTCCGTTGTCCTTGTTTATGTCTCCTTCCACAGCCGTCGTGCTGCTAGCTAACCTCAGGTTGCCATTGAACTGATACCAATTAATGTGAGGGTAGCTGACGGCTAGCCGGGGAGTCGTCTGATTGGCCAAATGGTGTGAATGCATGACCCATGTTTCCAGGACTCCGTCTGACAGGTCGTATTCCCACACGCTGAGTTTCATGCTTAAGAATTCAGTTCAGTATGTTTCTGACATGTTCATATTGAGAAAAAAACGATGACAAAAATACGATTAAACTGCCAAAATTAGGCTGCGGAAGCTGTTAACTATGTGTGGTATTAGGTTTAGTTTCAACCCTCAGATTAAAGATAAACAAAAATACAAAAGGTTTTAAGAAATTGTTCTCATACTAGTATTTAAAGTTGTATTGATTTATCAAACTCTGGAACCAGAACACACTTTGCGCGACCAAAACCACAGACAAATTGATGCTACGTATCCACAAACTGTATGAGTTACTGAAAAAAGTCTAAAATTCTAAAATCTTTAATTATGGTACCATCAAGTTTTCTTCTTCAAACTAAGGCTACGTTCAAACTGCAGACAAATGTGGCCCAAATCCGATTTTTTTTCCTCATATGTGACCTGTATCCGATCTGTTAAAGGCAGTTTGAACAGCACAAATCTCATTTTTTCCAACTCCGACCCAGGCCACTTTCATATGTGATCCTAAATCCAATACGTATCTGATCATTTGCAATGTGACTTCAGTCTAAATGGCTGGGTCGCATTTATCCGATCTTCACATCATTGAAATGTGACAAACGTCACAATGCTGCGTCCCAGGAGGAGGAGCGGTGGGAAAAACAAACTTCTGTAAACATAGTGCATGCCTACGTAGTCACATATTACGTCAGGACCTATTTTTCGCATACGGGTCACTTCAGGGTCGCATTCAGTTCATACTCAAAACGGATAGAAGTTGGATTTAATGTGCAATATGAAGAAACACACAAAAAAACCTCAGAATTTACCAAAAACTTGGAATTGTGCATTAAGACCTGCAGTTTGAACGTAGCCTAGAACTCATGGATGTTTAACATTTATAATCTTCTTGTGCGGCATCAGCTGATAGTTTACATTATAGCTCTGTTAGCTTAGCTCTGTTTTTAGACTGAAAACAGCCACAGTAAAACCACAAATCACCTCTGTTTTCTGTTGGGTTTGTGTTGTCAGTAGCTGAACTAAAGATCTGTTTGGAATCTAACCGTCACAGTTTAGTCTGAACCGTCGATCAACAAATGGCGACTGAGCAAAAATAATATCACACAACTTTATATCTTCATAAGCTTCGGAATCAAACTCACTCGTGTAGAAGAAACACTGAGATTTCAGAATCAAACTCCATTCTTTACATTAGCAGCTGAGTCCAGTGGAGAAAACAGCTCTATTTTTTATCATTCATTTGACGTTAAAAGTAGTTTCTTAATGGTTCTCATTCTATCTGATCACTGATACTTTAGTGGAAGGCCCTGTGGGAGACCAGCAGAGTGACTCATGACTCCCTCTAGTGGTCACATAAATCCCCCACCCACCTCTGTAGGTAAATTTACTTCATATTGTTGCATATTGCATAATATCTTTGGATGTTTTGATACTGTTGGAAATAACATTATGGATTGCCCAATGTTTTTGGATGTTCTAATGTGACAATATTTGGCTTGATGTGTCATTGTGACCTGAGAAGGGCTGGAATTGTCCAGTAATGATTAACAACTTCCAGATGTTCCTGTTTCTGCTCATGTTTTGGCCAATGTTGTGGAATTCCAAGCAAGAGGTTATGTCAGGATAAGATGAGCAAGACGTTAACTCCATTTTTGGGGATGACTTATATTTATTATGTGTATTAAAAAGGCTGGAATTAAAGGGGATTCTAAGACTTTTCCTCTGACTGCAAGACTCCTGCGTGTTTGCCTTTTTTACTTCAATATTCCACAACAATATCTCTATAACCCATTCCATTGTCGTCTTTAGCAGAACTTTACAACTCTTTATTATAAACATTATGATGGTGATTTTAGATTTTTTTTTTTAAACATTTGGAAGTAGGAATATTACATATAGCCCATTTAAGTGCCTGGTCCTGATAAGAGTTGAAACACAGGATGAATCTTTCTCCATGTCAGAATGAGACACATAACGGCCAGAGGCGCTCCTGCAAAAAAGATGCAACGACTAGATCTTAATGAGAAAGCTGTCTGATGGGTTAATCCACTCTGAAGTTGCAGAATGAAATGTTAATAACTTAAGTGGCATGAAGCTTTTAAAGCGGAATTATGATTGCTACTTAGAGAGTGAGAGGCCCGCCTGCTATTTAGCTTCATTTCCTGATCGAGGCATACAACAATGTGTACACTAATCTCTAAAATCCTTTATTGTGGGTACAGGAAGAAAAAAAAAAATGACCAGCGCAGCACATTCAGTAACCGAGAGAAGGTTCTCAATCTCGTTAGCGGCCTTGGTTGGTGTCATCATTTTCCACGCATACCCTAAGTAACAACAAACTACAGCAAATGATCGCCCAAGGCAGCATGTGAGGATACATGGGAATAAGCAATAAAAAAAGGCAAGGTGAAACAAGGACAATTGTTATGCCACTTGAGTAGATTGCGTCAGGGTTTCATGAGCAGGCAATAAAGCAGCATTAAGATGTAACGCTTATGTAACTGACCGTGGCAGGTGTGCAGACATCTGCCGAGCGGGGAGCTCCTAGCAACTCCGTCCGTTTGCTGCCGTCCAAGTTAAATCTGCTTGTTGTAGAAATCAGTCGATCCTAATCAGCGCTGGTAGTAATGTGTTCGGAAAAGTAATGCATTACAGTAGCGGATTCCTTTGTTTAGTGTACTATTAAAGTTTCAATAATATTTTCTTCAGTACATGTTCAATAGCACTAGCGTTACAACACACTTTTCACCCCTAATTTAATGGTGCAAATGAAAAAAAAAAAAAACAACAAGACCGTGAGACCTTAAAGCAGAGGTGTCAAACATGTGGCCCGGGGTCCAAATCCGGGCCGCTAAAGGGTCCACTCTGGCCCCTGGGATGAATTTTTGAAATGTAAGAATTACACACAAGATATTAATCATTTTATATATCGGGCCAATATTTATGTTTTTGTCTTGTATCGGTATCGGCCTGTTGCGTTGGCAGATATACTCTTTTTTCCCCTGCTATGATTGACAGACAGGAGAAGTTCACGGCACCTCCGTGTTCTAATGTCCACACTGGAAAGAAATATTTTTTTGGTGTAGTAATATTTATGCGGTTAACTGTCACAATTTTTGTTTTCTAATGGTAAGTAAAGATTTTCTGACATTTGTTATCATTTGACAGAGGAAAAAACGCAGGATCGGCTCCAAATATCGGCGGCCTGAATCAGTCATCGGTTAAGGCTGATGTAAAAAATAAATAAATAAAAAATCGGTATCGGTTCCAAAAAATCCATATCGGTCGATCACTAATTCTGAGACAATAATATTGTAACGTAAGGAATTACTTTTAAATAACAAGTAACAACGATTACTTCATGATTACACTGCCTTGTCTGCCAATGGGGGGGGGGGTTCCTTCCGTAGCCACTGTCAGGATGATCATGGGATTCGCAGGACTTTAAACCTATACAATATTAATGTTCCACATCTTACTCCGGTGGTGAATAAATGCTAACTGGAGCCAGTGCGCGGCGCAGGTTAAGAGTCGCGTTAGTCATTAGTTGGAAAGGTTAACTGTCATTGAACACCACTGGATAGGCCATTAGAAGTCCATTTCCTTGGCTCTCTTGCCCCCCCGCCCCCCGTTTTTGCAGTTCCCAAAGCACTCAGACAGCCTATTACCACCATCCTGTCTCCACGAACACAGTCTCTCCCACTGCACACCTCACTCAATTTTCTGCAGCTGTGAACATGCCAATATAGTTGATACGCTTAACACTGGACTAATGCTAAAATGGCTTTCCAACGACTGCACCCGAGGGCTGAGAAATATTATTGTGTAGAGCTCTTAATGTCTGTGTTTTAATTTTTTTTAAATAAATAAATAATTCTTCAACGTATTAGTATCGATGGGTATTTATTTGCTGGGTGGCAAATTAAAGGAAAAAGAGTTTTAGTGTGAGTCTGTGAACTGTTCTTCGAAAACAAAAGGTGTCAAACTCATTTTAATTCAGGGGCTAATATGATGTAAAGTGGGCCAGACCAGTAAAATAACAACATAATAACCTATACATAAAGTCAACTTCCAATTTTTCTAAATATTTTAGAGTAAGAAAAAAGAAAATTACATTATGAAAATGTTTGTATCTACGCCCCCAAACCCCCAGACTGATTTATTAGACAAAGAGACAATAATTTGAGTCCAATATCTGACTGTGAGACAAACTAAAACATGACAAAACACCATCAGACAATAAGAGCTGCAACAGTCTTTCAACGACTATTCCAGAAAAAAATAAAATCAGCAATTCAGTCATTTTTTTGTTTTGTTTTTAACCCCCTCCTCTTCTCCCTTCCCACTTGAAATGTTCTTTTTGCCATTTGTCATGTGGATATTGTAAATAAGGACGTGTTCTTAAAGCCCTCTCTGTTAAAATAAAGGTTTGCGTATGTTTAAAAAAATACTCTGTGTACGTGAAAGCCGACATACATCTGTAAAAACTGTAACAGTCAGTATGATGTTGTAATACATTCAATCTTATTATATTATATGAAAATACACTCATGATAAGACAGCCCCAAGTTGACCTGTTAATCAAGGAAAAAAAAAAAATCAATAAGCCAGAACCATATTTTATGGAAAAAAAGGTCAATTCTCTGATAAAATCTTCTTAAATTTGGATTATTTTCTAGTTTCTTTCCTCCTCCGTGAGCGCAAACTGAATATTTTTGAGTTGCAACTCAAGCTCCAACTTATAAACCAAAGAATAACTCGCGGGGAAAAAAAAAAGAAAAATCAACGCATTCATCTACAGTGAGAATAATTGTTAATTGCAGCTCTTCTTGTATTAGCTGGGACCCACCTCCGCCTATTATGAAGTCTGTTGGAGTACACAGCGAGACACAGGAAGACATCAAAATTCATTAAACCTTCTCAGTCATTCCAACCAACGAGCAAAATACAGATAAATAATAATCAGCTCTCTCTGCCTTGGTGATCTTACATTATATTAGAGGAACTTATTTATGGTTCAACTCGTGCTGGCTGATGATCCAGGGAACATAAGCGATCTGCTGTATCTCTACATACTTTCCATAAAGACGCTTTATGAGTCCTTCCTCGCATGTTGTAGTTAAGAGCGTAATGTAAACTGCTCCACCTGAGAGTCTATTTGAAGCCCGTACTCTGCCTGATCGCTGACATATAATGGGCTCTAATGAACAGATAGGACAGTTCCTCTGTGAGCACATCCTGCCATTAATTAAAGTGAAAAACTTAATGAGGCAGATGAAAATAGAATATACTCTGCCTGGCAGTGGGCTGTGTCTAACCCTGACACTCCAAAAAGGCCATTTTCAACCACATTAAACACATTCATGGGGTTTTTTTCTTTTCTTTTGTTTTGAAAAGTGGATTTATCTTTAAATACAAATAATATCCCAACAGAAATCGCACTGTAAATGTCTGTATTTAAGACGTTATTGGTCAGGTGACTCTTTATGGTCATTTCCACACGTGCCACTTCACTGAGTGATGACATAAAGTCTCAGAAAAAAATATTAGGCCGTCAAAAACGTTGGTGATGCAATCAAGTACTAACTCCTGTGTGTGTCATGACTAATACAGACTTTAATCTGAGTTTTTATCAACATCTATATGATCAGTAAATTAAATATTGGAAAAAAAATACCAGATTTTTTTGTGGAAAAATGCAAAATACAAAGGATTATTTCATAATAAATGATTTACTCCATGTGTCTGCTAGGATGTTTGATGGAGGGAGGCTGTTGCCATGGCAACCCACCTTGCCATAAGGAACGATGCGATAAGGTTGAAATTTTGAATTTTAGAGTATTTAAATGAGCGCCCCATAAAGGGTTAAACTCATCCGATAGCTGCTCTTCAGTGAAATGTAGTCGTGGCTCAGTCTATAATATTGATTTAATGGAAAACGCTTTTGCACAAACGCATACAAGTTTGTATCGTACTGAACAATAACTGTATATTATTAAGTGTAGGCTGCCGCTGCTCTTTTAGACTCATGACAAACGACGCCAAATGCCAGAGGGAAGCTGCCGAGACGGTCATTCATTAAAATAAGACGCTCCGAAGCAGTTCTTTATAACTCCATTAAAACTACAAGCGAACTGTTAATGACCGGTCAATTTAAGCGGTAATTAAAAGACTCATCTGACAAATTCAGTATTTGCTTTACTACTGCAGTTTAGGACAACACACATTTCTGGGGGACACCCTGAAAATCTATAACTCCTCCAAAACAACCGGCCCTCTTGCTGCTCTGTGATTTTTCATCAAGTTCAGCAGGGAAATCAAGGTAGCGCTAATGATCTCTGGAAATCATGGGCTTCCCTGTTTTCTGCTTAGGGAGACAAAACACAACTTTGAGACACTTAAACTTTTTAATTAGGATGTGCGAGAACAACATAGCACTTCCTACGTATTGGTGTCATTCTGAGAGGAACATACATATGGCATCATTATGATAAATACGCTCTATCAAATTGTCAGTGTCAGAAAAATCACCCCATTACCGCTGACTGATGGGAGCGCCCCAACATTTACATTTCAGCACAGACGACGCCAGATCTCCTTTTTATACCTGTGTTGAAATTTCTAATCAGTCGACTTCCTGCAGCCGAGGTTCAGAGGAACGCGTTCTGTCGGATGATCTGCATCGAGCACAGCTAGCGCGTACGCTAATGAAAAGTTATCAGCAGATCATACTTGCTAATTGAGTTCAGAGAGCATCCCAGATAATGATCGCCATCGATTTGCATACTATTGCAGAATAGCTGCTGTATCTGCCTGCGCTTAGAGATAAGTCAAGGTCAAAAGCCTTCATTATCAGAGCTGTTTATTAAATTACCTTTATTTCAGACCGTTCATCTGAAATTGGACTTTGCCGCCGTATACCATTTCCAATCCTACATTTTTCTACTGTATCTTAACACAAAAAGACCCAAACAGCCACTGGCGACCAAATCCATCTACTCAGGGGTGTCAAACATACGGCCTGCTGACCAAAACCAGCCCCCTTGAACTCCAAAAAGGGTCCAATGTGGCCCGTGGGGTGAGTTTATGAAATGCAAAATTTAGAGCATTGGCTCGTGACCCTATTTTAACTAGAGGTGTAAGAAAATATCTGTCACGTAATATATCACGATATTTAGTTTCATGATAATGTATTGATATTTTTAGGTATTTATTCAAATGCAGACATGGTGAGGGATTTTTTTTTTTTTTATTGTTAGATAACTTTTTTGACTTTTGACACTGGATAAGATTTAGTTTTTTTTTTCCAGTGTTAAAGCTGATGACCTTTGAAAGACCTTTGATGCCTTTGCCACTGTGTAATAGATATGATTTCAGATTGACCCTACAGGCCGTTGAGGTTGTCTCTCATGAGAATTCTGGGGAAAAAAAGAAATGAAAAAGGTTGCTGTCCTTTTGACTCTGTAACACCAGGCAGCGACAGCGGCGTCAGAGCTGGAGCTGGAGCTACCGAACAGCCATAACCACAGAGATCAGAGATATAATCGTGACAAAAAAGGGTGTTTTTCATCCAGACTGAAAAGTTTGTGGAGAGGTAAACGGATTACTAATGAGGCAACATGGGCTGATTTAGTCTGCGGAGTAGGAGAACTAGCCATTTCTGCACCGGAGTCAGCGTGTTAACGAAGTTCATGTTGAGCAATGGGTAAAATAATGAGGCATATTCAGATTTCAGATGAATCACACTGCAATTAAAACATATTTCAGCTGTCTAAACCTTTGGTGCCTTGTCTTTTTTTTTTTTTTTTTTTTTTTACAATTTCCTCAGATAAAACAGAGTCCAAAAGGGAAAATGGTCCAACTACTTATGTTAAATGTTCCACAACTAAAGTATTTAAAGCAGGGGTGTCAAACAAGCAGGATGAATTTGCTAAAATTACACCCTAGATATTAACAGTCAAGTTGAGTGTGTCTCACTCGTTTTAGAGTTAAAGTACAATAAAAGAATAATAACTTATAAATAATGACTCCAAAATTTGTTTCTGGGTTTAATGTGAAAAAATAATATAACCAAATATATAAATAAATGAACCACAGACTAATAAAAGTAAGTTTAGCTAAATATAACCCCTTTAAAGTAATTCATTTACATGCTAAATCGAGTGTTTTGGACATTATTACAGGGTCTTAACATATTAGCGTAGTGAAATAAATGCCCTTTCAGTCCGTGTTGAAAGTTCAACATAGTCCAGAATGTCAAATTAACCACATCAGATCTGCAGCCATGATTTGCGTCCGTTTGCGTCGATAACTCTGCTAATCTAAACCCAGGAGTAATTGGGATATCGAGGCGAAAACGGCATCCGTCGAGTCGACCGCAAAACATGTCAGTTACATTCAAAGAGGAAACACAGAAATAAGCTGTGGCACATTCACTGAGTCTCCAATGAGGCGTCCGCTTCAGTGTAGTGAGGGATCTTTATTTGCTCCCAGATGGGAAAAATAAATGTCATTTCAGTCGTCTTTCAGTGAGAGGAACGGGAGAGGTCGGGCTAATCTATAGACGCAGGATGGATAAGCACATTTACCCGCTTCCTGCAGTCTATTTTCAGTTTTTCATGAATATATATGACACTCAAAGCGCTTTTAAATGTCCCTAATAGTCCATCTTGTTGTCTTAGATTTATTCTATATCCGGATAAACCCCTTTAAGTGTATTATCTACTTGTCAAGGAAGACTCCGAAAATAGCTATAATGTTAAAACACTTAAAACGAATCAATAAAAGCACCTGGTGTCATTATTTAATCACATTTATTTATTTTATTTTTTTTATTATCTGCTAGTTTAAAAGCAGAGAGTTAGATTAAAATGAACGGACTCCCAGGTTTTGTTTTATTTACATAAAAGTGCTTGTAAAAAAAAAAAAAAAAGAGTAACACTGATTTTCGCTACCTAAACTAACAAATAAAGAGAATGTATATGCATTTTTTTATGATTGTTTCAAAGTCTTATCTTGCCATCAAGCTGTCCCAATTGGTTTGTCTTTAACGTCAGAAATTCTGGGCTGATAATGAGATTAAAACTAACAATTTCATGAATACAGATGTTTTGTTTTTTTTTACTTCTTCTATCCCAAGAAAGAAATGTCCACTATTAAAAAAATAACTGAACTGTTTATTAAGTTTTTCAATGACAATAAAAAGTAGAGGAGAAATCAGAAAAAAAAACATCAAGCATCTCCAAATTTTATCTCATTTGATGATAAATGGTATCAAGTCAAAAAGGCTGTGATCAACTGAATGAGAAAGAGATTAACTTCATTTCCATTAACTCAAATTAAATTGAATTAAATAAAGTAATTGCTTTATTATTTGGTGAGTAATTCACTTATTATTACCCCACTCCCATCTATCTATCTATCTATCTATCTATCTATCTATCTATCTATCTATCTATCTATCTATCTATCTATCTATCTA
>JAPTYQ010000012.1:28405056-28424279 GCA_029814465.1 Ostorhinchus cyanosoma | reverse complement strand
TTAGAGTGAATTTTGGAACGGTCATCATTGATAGAATATTATGTTATAATTTCACTGGTCTGGCCCACTTGAGATCTTATTGGGCTGACTGTAGCCCCTGAACTAAAATGAGTTTGACACCCTTGCCTTAATCTAATGCATGATATGAACCAAATAGGACACGTAACTTCAGAAATATCTAGGTCAGAGATCCTGTAATCTAACCATAACCTGAGCTAACAAACCTGCTCCTCATCAAGTGTGAGTCCATCTCTTCTGCCAATTAGCTGTCACTACTAAGTCGGGTCCAGTTTGCAACGGGTGGATGGCAGTCAGTGGCTAACTGGCCTGATGCCGCCGTCCCCGGGGCAATTAGAGCCCATAAATCAGTTTACATCCTGGAGGAAGTAAGAGGCCATGGGCGGGGAAGGATGAGTGGGAGGAAACGACTGCTGCTACCGCCGATGCCCGTCTCATTAGTGGAGCTATCATAATGTGTGGACATGAAAGAAGCGTCTGCTGGTGTCTGTGGGAGGCAATCTGTGAGCTGAATGTGGCATGTGTGAACCGTTCAGAAACAAGACGCTGTGAGCAAACAAAAAGAATTCGCTTTGTGCTTCACGAGTATTTGTGACGTGGTCGGAATCACAAGGTTGAAACAAAATCCTCTTCGAAAAATTTGTTGTGCCGAGCTCTGATATTACTTAAAACGGGAGGATTAAAGGCGCTTCCGAACAAGGACAGCAGCTTTTTAACAGCATCCGTTAACAGTTTAAAAAAAAAAAAGAACCAAATGATATCAGATATCACAATAAAAGAACCACAAACAATGAACACCCGGGTGTGGAGCCTCCACATGGTTAAGTGAACTTGTGCTCTAAATTGCTGTCACCAACCTTGTTTCCAGCATCAACAGGAAGTGGTTTCAACAATCTGTAATAAACCCTCCGCACAACAAACTGTAAAGAGCACACATACAGTATTAGCAGAAAAGACTGAAGAAAGCAGCGGAACAGATACATATTTCTATCCGAAGTTGATGGTGAATGCTAGTGCTGGGTATCGTGGCCAATTTCCTTAATCGAGTTGATTTCAATTCATTAGGTTCTGAATCAACTGATCACAATTCAATTTGATCCGATCCAATTCGGTATTAATGGACTGATTCAGATTCATTTAGTGACACCGAAGTACAATTCTGAGCTGTAACATGATTATTTGACTACCGCAGCCACGTAACACATCAATACTGGTATCAATATTGATATTAGAAAGGAAAAAAATATGACATTTCAGCGGTAAATAGCTCTCATTCTCATTTCTAGTCCAAACATCTCATCATACTTAAAATAAGACAGAATCACTTAAAGAGTAACTTTTCAGTGAGATATAACATATTTTGTGCAAAACTGCACATTCAAAGTAAATATAATCTTGACGAACTGGGCTTGAATGTTGTTAGTCAGTGGGTAAATGTGAAATTCTAACACCAGCTGTACTTGTGAGGAATGATACTGAGCATCATTTGATCTAAATATTCAATTAAAGCGATTTGTTAAAACTTACAGTCGTGGGAAGAAAAAAAATAGACCACCCTTGTTTTCTTCAATACCTGGTACAACTAAAGGTACATTAGTTTGGACAAATATAATGATAACAACAATAATAGCTCATAACAGTTTCATTTCGGAGCTGATATCTATCCATTTTCCATGGTTTTCTTGATAATAACCAAAATCATTTCAGTTCTTATATCAATATCTCTGACATTGTACTGACAAAAACAGTGCTTTTACTCATTTCATGTTTTCTTTTGTCTGTTTTAGTCACATGATACACACAGGAGTTAGCACCAGATTGCATAACCATAGTTTTTGATGATTTTGATGGTCTAATAATTTTTTTCTGCAACTGTACGACCAGTTCAGGTTGAAACGAAATGCCTTAAATGTCTGAAAGAAGCAGCATTTCCTTGTGTTTTTACTCTGACAGTCACAGGCCACTTAAAGAGCATGACACGCCTGCAGCTTCTTTTGTCTTTACATTATTAATACAAAACGTTTGGCTGTAACGCCGTCCCCCGAGATGAAGAATGTGTCACCTTGAGATGTCACTGCGGGAAAATGCAAACAACTGATCAAACACACGCGCAAGGATAGCGACAAATGCAGGGGTTTTGTTAATTAGTCGAGTAGCCAGCACCTGAAATACTCAAACAGGCTCAAGTATAAAGACTGTGAGATGAGTCAGGCTTTGACAGGCTTATTTTTCACCGAGATGAACAATGATTTAACTCCAGCAAGTGGCTGAACGCACTGACTGGAATGCAGAATTAATCTCCCCCACTGTCACAAACAAGTGCGAACAGACTAAAGGTTCAATTGGGGAAGTTTCTGCTGAGGCATTAGAGATGACGCATCGGCCTCCAGTCTGCGAGTAAAGAATAAAACATTTCACAGCCTGCAAAGCATGATCTGAGGATAAACTGCTAGGAGCCCAGTGATACTCCTCCACAAACTATGGAATCGCAGTGGGTACGGAGCGTCTGAACACACTTGTTAGACCCGTGGATATGTTTAACAGCGGCGAGAGTATTTCTACGTATGTGGTCTTACGGGGCGAGGATTCTGATTTTGTATTCCCCGACGCCGGAGCTCAGTCTGAAGCAGAACAGATATGATTTGCACACCTGCAGAGCATCATCGCAAAACCACCCCGACGTATTCTCCATGTTGACCCAGGTGGTAGATGATGTGGTTTTTTTGTGTGTGTCTGTCAGAAAGAACCGGGGGTTTGTAGCAATCAAATGGACTGATGAAAGCAATAGAAGCAAAATTGAGTAGCGATGCAATCTCGATTCAAATACGAAAGCGGATTTTGACGTTGGAACGGTTTTGAGGAGGTGGGCAGGGGTTCGTAGTCAACTAGACGGCTGCCCTCCGAAGCTCACCAGCTGTTCTGACAGGGTGGTTCTATATGCAAACCTCAGTCAAACGTACAGTTCTGATGCCCACAGTCTGTACGAGTCAATCTGGATGCATGTGAATTATGTAGAGTGGTGCAGCAACAACAAAGCCATTAAATCTGTCCATTCATAACGCATGCACTTTCTATGTTAAGTTGTATGTAAGTATAGAGGTGAATGTAAAGGCTAATGCCCCTGTGATCATCCTATGTCTCCTTCTTTGTTTTGATGATGTCTAAGTCATCATTATGTGTATTTTTTTTTTCATTTTTTCATTTAAAGCAAATGAGTGATGTATAAATGTTGGCTGTTTTATGTCTTGTTTCTGTCACCTGCCCAGGGACTGCAGATGGAAAGTAGTTATTTTTACTAATTCTGGCATATTTACATGGGTGTATTTTTTTATACATCAATGTTCATAAATATGCATTGTCCCTATTAAATAAACCAATAAAATGAAATGGATTTGGCAGTCGATTTGTTGGGTCTTGAGCACGTAATGGAGGAAAACACAGAGGAGCATGGCTGAGGATTCGGATGCAGGACAGCTTCGTTTGGCCGATATGTAGTGCGCTTTTTATGAAACAAATCTTGAATATGGAGGGGAAAAAATGGCTAAAAGAAGATGTAGAAGATGACAGTGTTTCCATGGCAACTAAGGAGCATCTGAAGGTCCAAAGGGGTCATATCTAATGACCACGAAAAGATTAAAAACTGCATTTTACACCAATTATTTACAGGTATCGATAGGATAAGTGGATCAACAGGTATTAAATATTTAAGATCAGTGGATGATTTTGGTCGCCAGTGACCGTTTGGTTCTTTATGGGTTAAAACAGTTCAACTTGTCATTTCCTGTTTGAAAATCTTCACAGCCTCCAGATGCAAAGATTTAGCATTCTATATAATCTCTAACTCTATATTATGATATTTGTTCCAATCAAAGGTCTTCAGTCCACTTGTCTTTCAGTCAAATTCTGTTTATACTTGTCCATTTTCCAACGCTTCCAAACTGAAGCTGTTTTATTTCCCTGTTCAGACCCATCAATAGTAAAACTACTGCCTCAGTTGCTTCATTTGTTTGTTGATTTGCATTTGTAACAGCGTATTAAAACACCACAGTGATACAACAACACAGGGTGTAGAAGTGCTCTTTTTATTACTGAACTTTGGTGAGTTTAAGAGCGCTTCAGGGCTTCAGTTCCCATGGGGAAAGAATGCGCAACAAGACCAAAGAGATAACAAAATATCATGAATATAGTGTCCACATGAATGAATATTGATTTTTTAAGTGGGCCTTTGTTAGGTGGAAAAAAAAAACCTCAACAAACCTTTTCATAACCTCAATTGTGATTCTGTATTATACTGATGTCCCTGAACTACTCCTAACTCACATTCATTCACCTCCATCTCAGCGTCTTTATGACTTTATAGATGTTCTCAGAATCATACAGTGGGTGGAGTTAGATTTAGAACGCAAATAACACTAATATTTCCAAGGTTTCAAGATTTATTGAGAAAATCCATTCGGAATTCTTCGATTCGATTCAATTTGAAACCATTTACTTGAGTATATCAGGAAAAATGAAGAGTTTACTGTTCCTTTCAACTGAAACTTAAAGACTTGAACCAAGGACAAATAAACACACACATCACAAAACAAGAAAACTAGATTCCTTTGGCAACACAGCACCCCTGTTGTCTTCTTCTTCTGAGTGTCAGTGAATCCAGAACATCGTTGAATACACACTGAATCTATGGATCAGAGCTGTTTGGGTTTATATATTTTAACAGGCTCATATTGTCACTGCTATGGATTAACTGTGAAGCCATTTAAAGGGCTCATATTTATCTAAACCCACTTTTATTAGTCTTTGGTTCACTTATTTTTCTGTATTTGGACCCTAATAGTTCATACAGTTTGAATTTGAGCCCTTCAGGTGCTGCAAAGTCATCTTTAGATTCATTTCGGCAAAAATCTAGTGGATTTCTACAACCTCTTTCAATTCCTGCTTAATTTGTTTCGTCTATAACTAGTTATGTCATGACACTTGCACATCTTTATCAGCTGCAGCGGTTGTGGTAAAAACTGAAAATATGTCCAAACTTTGAGCCGATTTCCTAAAATGTTCAGTTGTTGGTTGAACGGGACAGAGCAGCACAGCCAACAACCTGGAGGGGGCGTGGCCTGAAGTGGCTCATTTGTATTTAAAGGGCCAGTGCTCAAAACCACCAGAAATAAGGTTGAAGATTGACCTGTGGAGTTGAATTCATGAAGAATTCAGACCCAAGCAGAGCATTTACAGTTTATGTAGACCACAGAGAAATGTTGTACAATGCATAATTCCATTTAAAAAAGCAAAATATTAGTCCTTTCAGTAACAAAATTTGCACTCTCCAAATAAAAATGCCACACTTTTTCTGCAATTTTCTTCCCCAAGACCTTGACGCTAAGTCCTTTATTACTTGCATTCCTAGTTTTTTGGTTGAGATTGTACCTTTTGTGTGTAGTAGAATATTTAATTTCAATAAATGTAAAAATTAATGAATGCATAATTCATAGTGAATTAGGTTTTACTGACAGAAATGTTTTCAAAACATGAAAATCACAAGTGTATGAATATCACACAAAAAAGTTTCACTAGAGTCTTTCCAGTACCCACCAGTTTGTGAAATCAGAGCAAACTTTTTATATACTTTTCTCACGTATTTCTTATCTTACAAGTTTATGTGCCTATGAATAATAATAATGGATTCGATTTCTAAAGCGCTTTTCTAGGCACCCAAAGTGCTTTACATTAGTGACCCATTATTCATCCGCTCTCATATTCTTCTTTTGAGCACACTCTAAAACTTTTGTCCATACTTTATTAAGACTTTCACTGAGAATTCCAGACTTTTTAAGACTTTCAAGACCTGTGCAAGAACCCTGCAAAATGTCTAGAAATACATTAAATTTTGTTTTCAGGCTTCTGGAAATCTATTATTAGTGTTTCTTCAAAATGAAAACATTACACATTTTGAGGAGTTAAATATGTACAACGTGAATCCGTGCTGACCACTGCAAAGGCCTCCAGCACACTGTCAATTATACATGGAAGTAAGGGGGTTAGCGTTCTATTTCTTAGCTGCGGAAAAAACAACTTTCAGTTTTCCATCTGACAGCTGTTGCTGTGCTATTGCATAATAGCGCACTACAACAAACTGGTCCACATCTCTTCTGATCTGAAAAGGATACCAAAGGAAGTGAAAAAAAAAAAAAAAAAGGGAAAATCATCACGAAAAAAAAAAAAAAAAGGACTTAAATAATAGCCAAGCTCTAACTTCATCTGACGAAAGCAGAGGGGGACAGATTCGGAGTACATCTCTAAACGGCAGAGCACACTCCATCTCCTCTTGTGAGTTTACAGCAAAAATGGAATCAGGCAAGGTTCACATTAATAAAACACCAGAGCAGGGCAGCCCAACAAGCAACAAAGTAAAGAGATGCAGAGACTAAGTTTGGAGATTAGCAGGCAGCGAACACCCGTGCATCTATAATTCATGTGATTGTTTGCGGCTGCGCTGACTGCTCGTCTGATTGCTGCACTGCTGAGGCCTTGTTTAGATATTTGCATGAAGAGAAAAACATTAGAAAATACGCGGACCACTTCTGACTGCTGTTCCTTAGCAACAACAGAGCGGAGACTTCATAACAACATTGTTTTTGTGCGAGTGTGCATGTGCATGGAAGCCGGTCCGGCGGTGTCGTACTTACTTATTTTGCATCATGTTCATTATGACCCAGTCCGAGGGGTAGACGTTCTTCCCGATGAGATCTTTAAACATGATAAACGTTTCCATTAGGAAATCCTGCCAGAGACAGAGTGAGAGAAAGTTGTTTTTTTTTTTTTTAGAATTGAAAACTGTTCTTTCCACCCCTGAGATAAGAGCAATCTGAAATGAACTGCTAGGAGTTTGTGGCTTTTCGGGCTGAAAAAGGCTTTTAGATTAGTTTTATGGTCAAGGTGACTCATGCATTTAATTTTAGCAGCAGAACACTTGAAAACAGTAAATAATGCATTAATGCTCACGCGTACAATACGATAACAAACCACTTTACAAAAAGACACCCTTCAAAATGATCTGCACATTGAAGTTATTGGTTAAGTTGTAAACACATATTTCCTTAATGGGTTTTAACAGTTTTCATCATTTCGGCCTCGCAGCTTAGAAAGATCAAATTAATGATGCGCTCTGTATTTATCTATTCTGTTTAATCTCAGATCTTGCAAGCTGCTCAGTTTACTTTACTTTTTCCTTTTATCAGTCAGCATATTACACCATTTACTCATGACGTACTGTTATTTATAACCAAATAAAATGCAAAACACATTACAATTTACAGAGTGACATATCGTAACAACATGACGTATCATAAAGTTTAAACTCTATATTGCAAAAAATGGGGAGTTTGTGATTTGATTTAAAGGTAAACTCACTTTATTATCCCTGGGAAATTCAGCCTCTGAACGTTTACCCATTCGAATACACACAGCACCTAGCATTAGCATTAGCATGTCTGGACTAACTCCAGATATTCATCATCCAATTAACCTACGTGTTCCTGTTTTTGATTGTGAGGGAAATCAAAGGAAACCCATACAGCACCGAGAAACATTTGACATGATTTATGTGTCAAAAAAAGTTATATTACTACACTTTAGATGAAGCCGACAGGTGTAGACGGTGGCTAATGGAAAAGAAAAAGGAATCAAAGGGTAATCAATAAAGAACACATGGACTTAAGTTGTTGCATTACAATGGTATATGTTTTTTTTTTTTCATAAAACAAATAACTTCATGTCAAACAATGTGAATAGTCAGAAACAATTTAAAGAAAGGTTGCCAAATTGGGTGGGACAGTGGTGTAATGGTTCGCATTTTCACCCCGACCCCAAAGGGGAGGCAAAGGGTATTGTATTTGGTTTGATTTGTTTGTTTGTTAACACTTTAGCAGCAAAACTACTGGTTGAATTCAAACTAAATTTGGTTTATAGATTGCCAGTGACCCAGAATACATCAGATTACATTTTGGGAAAAGTGGGTCAAAGTTCACATTTATGATGATTTTTAAAATCTTTTTTCTTCTCCCATTTACTTCTAATGGGTTAAATTTCAAATGTCTATAAAAACATCAATTTTGTTTCAATTTACTTCAAACTTGGCACATATATAGAGGCAACTGATATGCTGACATCAGCACACACAAACATGATGACATCAGCTGGATCAATGCCAAAATAAGTTAGAATAAGTGCGAGGGGCGGGGTTTGTTGTACCTGGAACCACTTGTTATTTATCAAATTTTATCTATTGATTTTTGTTTTTTATTGATTTGATGGTTTTAAGCATGTTATTTTTATGTTTTCCTTCCCTTTACTGATAGATGTACTATGTCTGTGAGAAAGCTGCTAATAAATTGCCTATTTTGGATAAATAAAGTTATCTCAACAGAACTTCTTAGAAGTAGTAGGTCCAATGTGAGTTTTCTATGTGTGTTCTTTCCTGTGTTTCCCACAGCATCAAAAACAAGTATATGTAGGTTAATTCTCCTGTCAGTTAACACCGTAGTGCTTCAACGGCAGCTCTTTGCTCCTAGTGTGCTAAATGCTCATGCTAATTAACGCTAATTGATGATGCTAGGTGCTGTGTGTATTAGCATGGGTCAAACGCCAATTGTCCCCCTGGGGATAACAAAGTGAGTTAACCTTAAACATGCTAATGCAGTGGAGTGGATGGTTAAAGCTGCAATTCTCAAAAGATTTTTGGTTTCACATCATTACATTTTAACACACTGCAGCTCAAGTGGTCTGGCATCTGCATCGACTCCTGTCTTTGCTCACATGGCGTAGAAAATCTACCCCACGGCTGCAGATTTGTGTGGGTGCAGGGGGTTAACTGCATGATTGACAGTTGAAAGTGCCAATTGCTGTCAAGGCTCTAGTATACCGACTGCTCTACCCTTTGGCTTAACGCTGAAGCACAGAAAAGTGGCGTCACTCATGCATTTCTTTGTGTCAATACGTGCAGTAGGAATCTGATGTTGAAGTGTTGCTGCCGTCCGTGCAGTCCATAGTATTGTAAGGGAACAAAACTATTACCAACAAACCAAAACTGACCGACTCAACTGTAAATGAAATAATAGCAACAACAAAGAATAGAACACCTATCCGAAGTGCCAGGAGAGAAACCTGGCTGGCATCCCAAACTAAAATTAAGTAAAAACTAAAAACCCAGACTAAAATGCCCTGCGGAACTGTCAGTAAGCACTAAAAGTAAAACACCAGTAGCTTATTTATATTTAATCCTATGAATTGGACTGAAAGAAGCTGCAGAGAGAAGGTGGGATATTTTTGACACGAAACTCCTGCAGTTTTAAAGATAGATTAACCTCCGAAACTGCTTAGAGGGGAGATATGTGGTATTCCTTTATTAATATCTTTGTTTTAAAAAAGACCTGAAATCATCCTTACAATATGTGGAATAAAGAGCTATGAAGTTCTATCAAAAATGCCAAAGTATTGGATTGTACAGATATGAACTGAATTGATTTGCAGCGATGGGTTGGGGATTTATGTGACCACTAGAGGGAGTAGTGAGTCACTGCCGGTTTCCAATAGTGAAGAAAACTAACACAAAGGCTTAGTCTAGGATTAAAACTGATAAAAAAACCCAACAAATTTTCTCACCAACTTTGAGTTAAAATTATGATCAAGGTTTTGGTATAAGAACTGTAATGAATAACTTTCAGAGTCAAAGAAAGCTCTGCCCTGTTCATCTCCTTTCACCTACATCCATGTTTATTTTATAGTAAATTAAAATTCAAGACAATGTCTATGATGGAGTAATACTGACGTACTGCTGCCTGTTAATCAAGAATCAAAACTATCCATTTTATAAACCCATTTCCACATGTATTCATAAGCCCTCCTACGGGTATTTCTATTACTAAGTGGAACTGAAAAGCTATGCATATGATATTTAAATCACACAAACAGAAGAGTTAATTATCAGTCACTGAGGCATTACTTGACAACTTGATGGGCTTTATGCGACTAATAAATGCTCAGCTCTACCTTCTCTGCTTTGCACCACTGTCAGAGCGGCTGAACAAAATGTACTTTCTCATGTAAAAGGATCCTTGCAAAAAAAAAAAAAACATTCAACATTACTTTTGACATTTCTTCACTTAGCATTATTCAAACATAATGCTCAAGTGGAAAAAAATGCTTATCACATCTCAATGTAGCCCAAGAGTACAAGCACGGTATACGTCTAAAAGAGAAAAGAAAAAAATAAGTTTGATTTAAGTTAACTTCTTTTCAAAAAACACTTGAAAGAAATGATCATTTGAAGCTTCAGACAGTGCAGGCTGCCAGGATGTAAAAAGCTTAACACAAACAATATGTAAACAGTAACAGCTTATCTTTTCAATTCCATAAATTCCCACTGTGACACTCATTTAGCACCAGCTAATATTAGCATACTCAACAAGCGAGGCCAAATCATGTCAGATTTCCCTGCAGAATAAATCAGATTTGTGTCTTGTGTCTTAAACATCTGCCAGCATTTAAAATATCTACAGCTCTAAAGTGTTCAGTAACTTTTGATTCTCTAATCCTTTCATGATGCTAAAAAACAAAAACAGGTAATAACGCTTTTTTTCAGCTTTTCAGGAGCATCTCACGTCTGATTTGGATGTTCCGAGGCTTCGCTGTTCGTTGACGGTGGTTGTAGATTGTCATTTTTAAGTTCCGTTAATGATATAAACTGATCAGCCATAACATTGTGACTGCTGACAGGACAAGTATTGAGGTTGATAATGTCATTCCAATGGGACCTGTCAGTGGGTGGATATATTTGGCAGCAAGTGAATATTTAATCCTTCAAGTTGATGTGTTGGATGAAACAAAATGAGTGGCTTGTGATCAACCCTTGTTTTCTTCAATTTCTTATTAATTTTAGTGCCTGGTACAACTAAAAGTACATAAGTTTGGTCAAATATAACGATAACAAAAATAGCTCATAACAGTTTCATTTCAGAGCTGATATCTATCCATTTTCCAGAGTTTTCTTGATAATAACCCAAACCAGTTCAATTCTTACATCAATATCTCTGGCATTGTACTGATAAAAACAGTGCCATGTTTTCTTTTTTGTCTGTTTTAGTCACATGATACACACAGGAGTTAGGACTGGACTGTATAACCTAGTGTTTTTGATGACTTTGGATGGTCTAATAATTTTTTCCGTAACTGTATGCTTATTGACATTTTCGCCTAATTTGTCCTGAACCTGTCTGCATTTTATTTGTCTAAAGGTTGAACCTAAATCCTCTAACTGTTGTGATCTGTTTGTAGTTTATGTACTTGTTCTGTATAATGTCAAATTTGTATATAAAGTAGTATAAAATATATATATATGTTTTTTTTAAAAATCTTCACATCAAGAAAGTCTTGGTTGCAGAAAATCTTGATTTCTTTCTTGGTCTTTGGGTGTTGCTGTTGGGTGTTACTTGTCTGCGGTGGTTACTACCGACCAAAAATGGACAAAGCATGGACGTCCCAAGGTCATCTCAGGTCAGTTGAGCATTTGTGGGAGGTGTTGGATACGTAAATGAGATCAATCCCTCCTATTTCTCTACTTTGAAGACTTCATGGATCTGCTGTGAACGTCTTGGTCTAGATACCACAGCAAACCTTCAGAGGTCTGGTGGAGTCCAAGCCTTGAGTCATGCGTTTTTGTTGGAAAAGGGGAACCTATACAATATCATACAGGTGGTAATAATGTTCTGCTCACATTGATGGATTGGTTGAGATTTAGTGGTTGTTCTGTAGATACTTTTGGTCGGTAAGACTTTAAATTGGGAAAGAACAACAAGATCTGAAGATGTTCTGACCTAATGTTTTGGACATTGCAATTTTTGCCATTGATAGTTTCCTAATCTTGCCTATTTTACTGATTAAAGCACATAAACTTTGTGGTCTCCATGTTCACTTGCTGCCTAATGTATCCCACCCACTGACTGGTCCCACTGGAATAAGATAAACAACATTAACCCATAATGACCCAGCGCTAGTTGTTCTGAATGAATTTTCCTCTCTATTTAACCTTTCCTAAGTCACTTATCACCATTTATTCTCGTATTATCATCTATATTTTTGCATTTTTCAGTGTAAATCATGTATTTTCCAATAAAGATGTTCATAAAAGCTCAGATTAAAGTTGAAGGTTTTTATATTACAGTGGAAATTTAAGTAAAAGTGACTTCTTTTTTTGGTCAACTGAACATAAAACAAGCGTCTCCATTCACCGTCACTGATCCAACTCCATGGGTTTTAACTGTTGAATCAATGTTGTAGAAGATGACGGTGTTTCAACAGTAAGAACGTCCAAATGGGTCATATCAGATGAATAACTGTATTTTACACCAATTATTTACATGTATTGATAGGATGAGTGGATCAGCAGGTCTTAAACGGTTTAGATCAGTAGACGCTTGTGGTTGCCAGTGGCTGTTTGGGTCTTTAAGGGTTAATACCACTTTCTTGTCAGTGGTCAGAATGTTACGGCTGATCAGTGTGTATTATAATGTATAAATCAGATTTGTGTCTTAAGGGTTAACAGGCGTTTGTTGAGGAAAAGCAAACAGTGGGATTTACCCACTTGTCAGTGGAGAGTAACATAATGCTAATCTGGCAGCAGATACTACAAAAACACCGCTTTGAGGGAGGAATTATTCAGAGCTGAAACCCATAACATCAATGAGATTTATCCCTCCTCCACAACTTGTTGGCAGCAGCGAGTGAACTGCTTCCCTTAGGAGTTACTATCATCAAGTGCATGCTGTACATGTAGCAGCCTCACAGCAATGACTAACCGAAATTCAATTTCATAGTATATTGTGAGGGGAAAAAAACAGTTTCCTAACAGAACTAATCTTACTTCTGATTTGTGGAAAAGACAGCGAAAGACACTGCTGAGCTGCTATTCACATTGGCTGTGACTATTAAACAGTCCCAGGTGTCACATCGGGCTGACATAGGCCCACTGTGAAGGTGCACTTACCACCACATCACTCCTGATCTTGCCAAAGGTGCTGATCAGATGAGCATAATGATAGTCGTCCATCTGCCTCAGCGTCGCCGTCATGCAGGCCACGAAGCTTCCCTGCGTGAGAGAAAAAGAAACTCTCAGAAGTGCATTCGATACACAATCAGGTCCAAATTGAAGGCTGCGATTCACTGCCGGTGATTCTGATGGACACTGACGAGCTGAGCTGATTGGATGTGAAGACCGGAGCGAGCCCGGCCTCCCTGATATGGAAAGGTAAGTGACCACTCAGAGGCTGATCTCATTAACCTACTGGCCTCTACTCTCGGCTCTTTGTCTCTGCTGATTATAATGCATGCGGGGTCCCTAGAGCGCCGTCTTTGATTCGCAGCGCGCCATCCGAGCTCTGGTTAACACACGGAACATGAACTGCAGAGGGAAGATAAGGGAAGGAAAATGTGTGGTCGTTTGGGTGGAAAGAGGTTAGTACTGCCAATCAAGTGTCAGCGATGTGTCACTCATGTGTCTGGACACATACCGGAGAGGAAATGTTCCAAGGCAATGTTTACTGACAGGAACCATTGGTGGGTAAAGTTTTATTCCTTTGCACGAAACCTGTCAAGAAAACTAGGAGTGTTTTCACGACTACAGTTCATTTATTTACAGAGCCAGGTGGTGAGTCTGTAAATGAAATCCACGTAAATAAGGCAAAAATGTTCACTCTGTTCATTGGTTGGGATGTTTTGTTTCTGTATAAGCTGATGTTTATCCATTCTGTTATATTGAAAAGTTGTTTTTCTTCATAAATTTGCATGATTGCATTTGTTCCCAATAAAAGATAATGCAATAAAGAGCTGAAAGACTTTAAAAGTGTAAGCTTAATCTAATTTTACATCTGTAATGAAGATTTATCCAGCGCAAAGGTATGGATAAATTACAGAAAACAACATCAGGATCTGCATCAGCCCAGAATTTAGCATGTGACGAATTCTATCTATGATTAAGATGTCAGAGGCAGGAGAAAGACAGAAATTGCACTTGTAAAGGGAGAAAATAAAGCAGAATTAGCCGAACTATGAAGGAAAAGCATGAAAATGTCAATAACGTGCCTGTTCTGAGCATGACTGAGCAGACTTCACATCAGTTTCTTAACAAACACAAACAGAAATAGAAACGGTCGTGCAAAAAACTGAACATAAATTTGGAGTGATGTTATACGGTACGAGAAAAAAAGAAAGCTTTAAAACTACCTAGAAAATTCACTGTTCACTGTACATTTTTCAAACCATACTTAAAACAATGACATAAGTGAAGAATTATATAATAAAAGCTGAAAAAGTTGCCTCTGGCGTCTAAGACATCAAATAAATATTGCATAAATTGAGGGAAAAAAAGGCAATATCATGGTGATAATCCACTTAAAATGTATGACTGCACATCAGACTGTTCATTCTGTGTACTTATGTGGGTTTTAAGTACTAATTTACAGTGCATAGAGATTTTGTTTGTCTATTTGTGCAGGTTTTAAGTGACGTAAAATACATAGCAGAAGTCATGTTGGAGATGCAAAGTGTCTTTCAAAATGTTTATAACTCTGGTGAGGATGTGGCAGCATTTCCTGTGTAAATCAACACCGTCATATTACTCTAGAAATTATGCAAAAAATTTAAATATGATGCTCTTAAGAACAAAAAATAATTGGATGTATTAAACAGGACGGAGTAAACGAACAAAACATATACTGTCAATATCGTATATATATTAACTCGAATTAAATCATCAATTACATCGTGTGCCTAAATGTTAATCATATTATATAAAGAACATTGTAGTATTGGAATTTCTTTCACTGCTTTTCACAAATCAGTTTCCATCTCAACCAGCTCCATGAGAAGGATGAACGCGTGAAAGATAAGGAAAAGCAATTAAAAGCGTATTGTCGCAGATGCACGGAAGCACAACCAGATTAATAAGTCACGTGTCTGATAAGGCTCTAGTCTTACAGGTGACTGTTAACCTCCAACTCCAAAACTGCTGAAGTAAAAAAGCCTGACCTTTTCTACAACTGATATGCATCTTTTAAAAAGCAATGATCTATTAAAAAAAAAAAGTGGCATTTAAAACAGGATGAAGATTTAAGGTCTAGAGGAATATTTTCATTTTACACTCCACTTTATGGGCTGTTTTGACTGATTTATGTCGGTTTTGACAGAGAAAAAGTCTATACGTGAAGATGGAGGGAGCTTTAATATCGACCACAGCGTCTAAATCATTTCATCAGAATTAATTTTAGCTACGCAGACGAGTAATTTAAGGTGATATTTTCAAGCCTGTTTTCCCAGAATGAGTTTTATGGCTACACTAATGTGGATATTTAGCAAAACGAGTAATTTTTTTTTTTTTTTTTTTTTCAAAGTTTGGACCTCTTGTCTACACATTAATGGCTAAACAGCTGCCAGAATTTAAAACATCTATCGCTCTAAAATGTTTAATACATTTTAAGTGACTAATTATATCGTGATGCTTAAATAAATCAGCTAAAATGCAGTTTATCAGCTTTTCAAGAGCATTGAACGTGTCTCATTTGGACGTTGAGAGGCTCATGTAATGGACTTATTTAATGGATGCTTATTTATATATTCAATTAATGATATGCAGTACTGTGGAAAGGTTTTAGGCTACAAGTTCATAATATATGGTAATGTATAATCGCTCTGTAACATGATACAACTGAAATACTAAACAGCATTAACAGTGGTGCATGTGTTTTGGCATATATGTGGTTATAGTGCATCCAAAAACTGACTGCACCCCACCAAATCACTATGTCACCAGCCGCCACCGTTTCTAAACTGGAGAAAGAAAACAGATTCGTGTTAACATGTACGTGGCATTAATCTGGTCGGGGCTGCCGTGGTGAAGTGAGGACTCTGTTAGTGCATTCCTGCTGTAATGGATAGAACTCCGCTGCTTCATGGTAGTTAATCCTTGCAGGGCAGACGGTCGGTTTTGCTGGAGAACCTCTCCTTGAGCTGTAATTAGGCCTGACCCAGCAGACACAGCAGAGCAGAAATGATGCTCAACACTCATTCCTCTCCTCCCCCTATCTCCTTATGTCTCCTTGCTTTATTGATGTTCTTGTAGTCGCTGCTTTGCTTTCTGTACAACACCTTTTAAACAATGCATGCTTAAGAGTTTTGTATTAGAAGTATATGCAACTGACACGCATGAATTAAAGACAGCGTAAAAGATGCCACGCATGTAAAGTCAAACATCTATTATTCATGTTTTTTTTTTTCTCACTTTTTCCTGTTGTCTTATGGTACAAACAAGCCGGTAACTGTTTCACTTTCCATTCTTTAATGTTCCGCACAAACTGTGTAACTCATGAAATATTGATAAAGTAAAGCTTTTCTGTTTTTCCACAGCACAAAGGGTGAGACTCTTTCATCTGTTAGGGCATGTTGGGTTACTCTCAGCCCTGACGAGGAAGCATTCTTATTGTGTCAAAAGTTTACACAGCGTTGACTTTCATCAGCATAAGAAGCTTCCAGAAACTGGAGGAATAACTAGAGCGATCATGAAACGTGAACAAAAAGCTCATGATTAAAATCAATGAGTTCTCTTTTTCTGCCGTTGCTATAGCCTGACCAGCAAAACCCTAATAACGGTTTAATAATATTCCTTTATGATGAAGAAAAAAAAGAGCATTTAATGGCATTAAACACTTGAACACATGAATAAAAATTCCACTTCTGTTTGCCCTTTAGACATTGTTAAGAAAAACTGATCATCAATGTGAAAGAGGTAGAATATATTAGTTAAAATTAAACACCTTAAGATGAGAAGAGGTGGTGCAAATTCTGTACTGAGGTGTCTTTAAAGAATAGAAGCACAAAGAGACACGATACAAATGCAACGACCTCTGCAACGTTCAACTGTACACTCTAGGTAGTATTTTCACAGTCCGATACTTCAAGTTTTACAATAAACTTCGACTTTCTTAACATCTACAATTGTTTTTGAAATGAACATATGTGAAAATGAGGGAATTATTGTAACAGAATTAAAAAAATTAACTGTCTCTCCCCAGAAAACTCCAGCTGGAGTATGAGGGTCTATCAAACCTGAAATAAGCTGTCATCCATGTTCTAGAAACCAGAATGTGATGTTTACCTGCACAAAAGTAAGAGTTACACAATAATAAGGATACTGACGTGAATGTAAACACTGTCAGTGGCATGCAACATTAAAAAAGTTCTCAAATAGTGCAAGAAATCATGTAAATAATAATAGAAATATGGTGTTCTAATATCATACAGGTTGTTTTTATACAGATAAATGTTAATCAAGTACAATAAACTACAAAAAAGAATTTCACAAAGCTACTGATTTGGTAATAACTGCGACAGGACTAGATGTGACTCAACAAAGTTCATATTTGAGTCTTAGTTGATAGAGATTATAAAGTCACTCTTCAGACCTAGAGCTATTTTACTTGTTATTTTGAGGAAAATCTAAAGAAATCAGACCTCAGAAATAAAAATATAGACTGGAATGGATCTTGGAGCAGGACATTGATCATAAACATCCTTTCTAAGACCACGGAAGTAAACGTTATTAAGTGGCCATCACAAAGGCCTGACCTCAAACCGACAGGAAAATATGTCGTCTAAACTGGAAAAAAAGCAAGTTTTCTTCACTTTACTTCTCATTTCCCATGTGGAAGAGCGCCAGTGGTTTGTGGGACAGACGTTTGTGCTTGCAATTCCCCTCACACTGGGCCTTCACTTAATTAATAAAAGCAGCGAAGGCTTCAAAGCAGGCATCAGCCTTCAGAAGTCATTGGTGCCTGTTACAGCAACTCCCTCTTCCTGAAGCAGACTGGAGATGAGCTGGAGGGATTCCCTTGCTCGTTCGTTCTTTTCCTGTCTTCGGCTGTGAATGAATCCCCAAGATAAAGAGCCTTCAGTGCAAACTTTACATGCTTTAAGCCTCGGAGTGGGACTTGCTATAAGGTTCCACAACAGCAAGAGCGCAGGAAACAGTAGCGTAAGCCCCTTAAGCCTGTCGACAGCTCAGGAATACCAACGCTACTATTGATTTTATCTGTTGCTCGTGACGATTCTAAAGCTCCCAAACAAATGTAATTGCCTAAAGAGGTATCGGGATCAACTGGAAGCACCTGATAGTAAATGAAGCACAGGTGAGGTGTATAGCTTCCATATTCCCATTCTGATAGGAGTTAGACAGAGTGGGATATGTGGGCAGAGGATTTCTACTGGAGATGAATTCAGGCCTTTCAGTTCGTAGCAATTAAGCTCCAAATGCAGAACGGGAACACATGCTACGCCAGCTGTTAACGTGTCATTCTTGAATAGAGATATGGGAAATGACAGCAGATGGGAAAGTTCAGGTAGTGACTTCTGCTCCAACTTTATGGGCGTAAAGACGTGAAATGTGAAAGCCAAAGGTTTATCACAGTGACCGGCAGCATTTAGGGCAGGAGTGTCAAACTGGTTATAAAATAATGGCTAATTAATAGCTAATAGTCTATTAATAATAAGAACTCCAAATTAAGTCATTACTTTAGTGCGAAAAACTTTAATTAAATGATGTGCCAGCGTGTTTACATTAACAAAGTATCCTTTCACAAAAAAATGTGAATAACCTGAACAAACTGAAACTTCAAAAATTATAAACAACCTTATTAGGGCTGGCAAAATTAACACGTTAATGTGGATCAATCCATCATCCTGATTAATCTGATTCAAAATTGGAATGCAATTAATCCATCTGCAGCCCAGAATGACTCTGAAAGTCTCTGCCAACACATTTGGCACTTCGGCTAATGTGTCGCCCAGTTGTGACAAACACGTTAAATGCATATATAGATTCCCTTCTTTATTGAGTCTGCTCATGCAAAATGAAACGTGCTTAATATAGATTAAAAATGAAAGATATTTTATCGTGATTAATCGAAATTAATCCACAGCAATCCTGTGATTATCTGATTAAAAATTGTAATCGTTCGACAGCAGTAGATATTATGTTTAATATTATACCTCAACTTATCATTTACACATCACAGTGGATCCACAAATGCACAAAACTGTCATTTTTGAAATTGGAGTTTGGAACTAAAATGAGTTTGACACCCTTGACTGTTCACAGGGTTCCTACT
>JAPTYQ010000012.1:28383384-28404956 GCA_029814465.1 Ostorhinchus cyanosoma | reverse complement strand
ATATAAATAATGGGGTTGAACTGAGCAGAACAGCGCTGACCGACATATCAAATTTAATACCATACCATAAATACAGATTTGTAATTTCCAAACTTTTTTTAAACCTCTGTGTTAATATCTTCAGTTGAATTTTTTCCGGCCTGATTGGAACCTTTAGTGGGAGGTCTTTTGGCCCATGGGCTTCATGTTTAACACCCCTGGTTTGAGGTGAACCAGATGTCAAAACCTCAGGACGCCCTCCCGCAGATCATCTTTCCACTTGAATTTCTGTGGTGAAGTGAGTGCTGTCACCATGGCTCCTTTTTTTTTTCCTGTCTTAAAAGGATCGTGATACAACAAAAGGGGAATCGAACAAAGCAAGCAAAGGGGAAATGTCCCCCCCCACTCTGAGAACCTATCAATTCTCATTTTGATGCAGGTAAGCCCCTCAGAATACAACAAAGAAAACAAAAAAAAGGAAATAATGGTTGAAATATTACAACTCCTCTCATTTTCTTTTATGTTCAAAGATAATAGACTGAATATGTGATGCCTCCTGCACATCATGACTCAACTTGAATAGAGTAACTGCAATATAAAAAAAAAAAAAAAGTTTCTCCGTAAGAGATGACACAGTGACACTTCAAATAGACAGACTTGGAAAGATTAAAGTGGTGAACTGAGGTCTGGAGACGCAGGAACAGCCGTGGAACACTGATAATTTGACGCATTACACAAAACATCAGTCTGTTCTTTAAATCTTAAGACTAGTAGGATGAAAGCGTGATAAAACAGAATCAGCAGCAGACAGTTCATCAGTAGCAATAAAAGAAATGTGCTGCAAAATATTTATTAGCTTCATATAAATACTCGAATACAAATGGCCAATTAAGCAAAAATCCCAAGCGTGATGGCTCCATGTCTAATAAACACATAATAAAATGATAACACTAACCCCATCCAGAAGTAATACCATTATATCCAATTGATTAAACACAAACATCAACACTGCACTGCATTCTTATGGCCTATATCAGCGAATATGGGAATTGATATTGAAATTAAAACAGATGATCACAGGATGGGAACTGCAGCTCCATGCAGATCAAAAAAAAAAAAAAAAACACGACTTCCGATGAACTACTATCTGAAACATACTGAGACAATTATTTATTTATTTATTTACTTTTTCCCCATCAGTCACTGTGATCTGATTCATGTTATTCTCTATTTATTGTATGTTCTGGTTCATCACTAGTTACTATAAAACTTCATAAATGCCGTGTACGGCTTTGATCAACAGGTGTTTTCGACTTCCGAATAAAAGCTTCTGTTTATTGAAAAAAATAAACAGTTTTTCAGCTCAACTGTTGCTGTGTTTGTTGTTGATGTTTGTTTGTTTTTCAAAGGATGTGGCTGCATCAGTCAGACAAAACCAAGTTTGTCTTTTTTTAAATTATTATTATTGTTATTTATTGATCACAAGAAAGACATATAGTTTTGTAGAATAGTTATAGACAGGTACTTTTGCTTATTTTTTCTACATTTTTAATTGCAGTTGGAAATAAGCCCTTTGAGGGTTTTATCACAATTTTTAACCGACATGTATTTATGTGTACGTTTTTTACAATGTGAAAATTAAATAAATACATAAAAAATAAAATGGCTGATTTGGAGCTCCGCCCCTTTGCCCAAATATGGTCTCTTCTGGCTCCAAACAGCCAATATAGAAACAGCCAAATGCTAAATAATGGCTTTAAAAGGATGAAAATAATAATAAAAAAAACCAAAAATAATAATAGTAAATTATCAACAGATTATCATATATATGATACATTTTTCGTCAAACCCTACCCATTGAATCTGCTGGGAACCTTTGTTGGAGTGCTATAATATAAGATCGACAACAGCACAATAAAAGGTATGATTTTGCCAATAATTACAGAGTGCAACACTTTCTTTGCTCCTGAGGTGAAAACCACATGACTTACATTTTCCAGTTACATTAATCTTTTCCCAGGTGATGTTTAATGATGGCGATAAATCTTTGAGGTCTCAGTTTTTGACCTGTTATTTATATAAGCCTATTGAGCGCTGTTATGATGATAACACTGCATAAATGAACAAGGCACTTTGGACTTTTCTGACCTCAAACGTTAAAGGTCAAAGTATTAACGCCCAATTACGGGGCAGATAGAATCCGACAAATACAACACAGCGCCTGACTAAGACGGAGGAAATTATTAATCACAAGCATTCATCTATCCTGACTAAACAACAATAACGTGAAGTTCAACTATTAATATCCATCGGTGTCCAGCAGCTGCAGATTTCTGAATTCCTGCGCCTCCTTATCCATCTTATGTTTGAAGGCAAATGAGGCAGAATCTTAGCGGAAATGAAAAAGCGGTGATTAGAGGGTAGGGCCAGATCCATCATATTCCGCTCTCTTGCTCGTGTGTCTCCGATAATTCATCTCACTTTAGCTTCTGACAGGAAAGAGGAAAATTGATGTTTGCTGTAGTATGGACAGATTGCCCCATAAACACAACATCACTTTAAGCCTTTAATTAGGTGTGGAAAAGGTATTCTGACCTCAAGAGAAGTAACCAAAGTGATGGTCTCTTCCCTTTTTTTTTTTTTCCCCGAAACCGGCTTCAGACCAGAAGTAAAAGCTCTTGAAAGAAGCATTAAATCCATCTCAGTAGAGTGGGATACAGAGGCTACCCACAGCACAGATCTTAATTTGTATTCTCTTCAATTTCCCGTCTCAGTCTGAGGAAGCACAAAGCAACACTGCAGCAGAGTTAAGAAAAAAAAAAAAAAAACTGTATAGAAATATTTTTACCCAGAAACCAAATGTACAGACGAAATGACCAAAGAGACCCCAGTGAGGATTCTGCACAGTTATAGCGAGGTTAAATCATTAAATTCCAAAACTCATCCATAAAGCATCATTTATCTTTCTTTTTAGCGAGCCGACTTTAAATATAATATTTCTCATAATAGATAAAACTTTGAATAGCTGACAAAAATGACTGTTTGGTGGTTCAAGCCAGCCTTAGGGATTGGTGATAACGCACAAAACAATATTAGGGAGAAGCGAGAATATTATTCACTATCAATTTATATAACATTATATTTATATATTTATTTTTTCCCTTTTTTTTTTTAAAGAAAACATACAAAACTTACTCAAAAATATGTTGCATCAGATGAAACTTCACATTATGAATTACTTGGGTAAACTACCAAATGAGATGAGGAAATCTGACTGATATCTTTTGTAAATAATTTGAGCAGGGGCAAAAAAAAAACAAAAAAAAAAACAAAAGACTTAACTTGGAAATGGAAGTATGAAGATCTCCCAACACTTCTGGACTGGACACATGTTGTGAATGAAATTTATGACATGGAAAGGCGGAGCTTCTCATAAAGACTCACTACTGACAAATGTACAAAATATTCAGAAATATGGGATGTTTATGTTAATCAAAGAAATCCTTGAATCTGTATCATCTTATACCTAAATACAGCTTTGTTTTTGTCACTGTTTCGGGATCTGAATAAAGTCCATTCTCCCCATTTTACTTCAAACTGTGTGTTATTTGTGAACAGATCAGATCATATGAGATTTGCATCCATCACCAACATACGTGCATGAGTTGCTATGGTAATGACACAGACATCAGTAATTACGTACCTAATCTAATGATGCATCTTTCCAATAAGGTAGATCACCTCACCTCCAATGTCAGAAGATGATTTATTTCGTCTGTCCGTGGACATTTCACCACGTTATCAATTCTATCTGGTATCAATCCTAGTGGTTTTTCTAACTCAGACATGCACTTTTTTCATGAATTGACAGCGTTATTCCAGGTTTTATGTGTAACCCATCGTGTCCACTTGCGTTACATACAGAACCTGCCAATTTAAACACAAATAAATCGTTAATAAATCATTTTTGTGAAACACTCTGCCTTGCATAATTAGTTCAATTCCCATAAAGTACCTGTGAGAGAATAAAGAGATATTTGAAAAAAAAAAAGCAGCACGTAAATTTTTGTGTCCTTTTAACCGTGTTACATGCAGATTTTCGTATCAAATGCAATGTAAAATAACACTTAACAATAAAATAGTTTCTCTTTTATCTCAGTAAGTATTTTTAAAACAGACCCAAAGTGCTCCCAAACTCGCTCCATAACATTAATCAACATCTGGTTTGAGTTTTTAGCCCCATGTCCTGTTTCATAGAAGCACCCGTGTGTGTTTCATTCCTCTAAAATGACTTATTTTAACACCGATTTTGGACAATTGTGTGTCGTTTCAGCAAGAAAAGACTCTCCGCTAGCTTCTTGGAAATCCGTGCACTTGTATTGTGCGTCAGTAGTTCCGTATCGGAAGAGAACATCTATTACTCTGTCACACTTCTTTTCTTTCCTTCTGTTGACTGCATCCACACACACCGGTGTAAAGAATAGAGGAGCTGGAAAGGCTATGGCACTTGAACACTTTCCACATAGTCCTGTCAGACGGAGGCAGGGCTGACACATGCTGGATACTTGGACACTATTGCAGGACTCCCAAATAAGCCCACTTGGCTCCGACACCGGGCCAACAGAGGTGGCGGGCAGGCGGGTCAGCCAACGGAAAACAAGCATCCGACCTGTTGGAGGCCAGCGGAAGGCATTCACACTTCATTTTCATCTTTAAGAATATTTGGTGTAATGCATTGTGACGTCGGGGATAAACACTTCAGGACGCAAAAGGATAAATAATAACTGTAAAAAAAAAAAACGCTGGGCAGTCAGCCATGAAAGTGACCAGTTATGCCAGTCATTCAGACAGGTCCAACTTAGGCAAGCCTGAGGGAGCATTTTCACACTCTAATACATCAAAGCTTTCTATTTCTTTCGACAGACACCTTAATTTATACAGGAAACAACAGTAAGCCGAGGCAAGTAGAAGAAGCTATTTACTGAAAATCTAGCATCCACCATTATTCCTTTGATATGGGAAAATACAGTAGATGATAGCGACAATAGTCTGTTCAGATTGTGTGTAAAGGACTGAAGGTGATTGCGTAGGTCAATAAAGCGCCGTCCTGTTTAGAAGCCACTGTACGCAGTCCAAAACGGCAACGGATGTTTGCAACAAAAGGTCAAAACAACACTGCAACAAAAAAAAAAAAAAAAAAAAAAAAAAAAACTGGCCGCGTGGTTACCAGAACAATACTGTAAAAAAAAAAACATAACAAACCGTAAACATATTTACAGAGTAACATGTAGATTTAACATTTTCAACATGTATATTTAACACTGGGTTTCAACGGTAAATGGACTGCAGTTTATACGGCTTCATGGTGTCTAAAGTACTTTACAAAGCCACCAGGGAGAAATTTAGGCTTCAGTGTGGTGCAAGGACCATTTGACATGTGGGCAGTCGGACCCAGGATTTGAACCGCCAACCCTTCAGTACGTGTTGAATAACAAAGTGAACTGTTTACTTTTAATACTTTTTTTTTTTTTTTAAAGCAAACAGGCTGTTGTTTTTAACATTTTTAACACTTACAATTTAAATGGTACAGCATTGTTTTTCAATTTACACTTTTTCTCAAAACCATAGAAATACATTATTTCTACATACAAATCTGTTTTTCTTAACATCCTCTTCCTGTAAAAACTACAGCTATATTTGACTTAATAGTTAACACAAAAATCTTTTCAAATAAAAAACTTAGATGTATTTTCACTTACAATTTGTTTTTGTTGCAATTTTACAACTTTTTAGTGTTAATTCAACAGTAATTTTTTTTACAGTGAAGCTTTAAATATTGGGGTTGCAGACAGTCCACACTTTGACTTAGGCCTTGTCGGTCACAAAGTCTGATGCAGAGCCAGAAAATCAGACGACTTTTGACATTTATGGAGGAAAAAAAAAAAAAATCACCAAAGACATTAATACAAAACCTACTTGAAAACCTTACTTTCCGACAGAGTTTTACCTTTTACTTATGAACAGAGCTTAAGAATTGGGCTCTTTATTTATTTTTTTAAGTCTTCACAGTTAACCAGGAACACAGATTAAACTAAACTCTCCCACTGTAGAAGATGGCAGTGTTTCCATGGTAACTATGGAGCCTCAGAACATCCAAATGGGTCTTATTTGATGACCAAGAAAAAAATGTACAAACTGTGTCGATAGGATTAGTGGATCAACAGGCATTAAACAGATGTTTTTTGTTGCCGGTGACTGTTTGGGTCTTTATGGGTTAAGGTGCACGTCTTGAAGAAAACATGCTAACTCCACATAGAAAAGGTCAACGCCAGTGGGATCAAACCCAGGACCTTCTATCCGCCCCTATTGGCTCCATCTAAATATAGCTTTAATTGCAGACATCTGTGGTAGTGATCTCAGACTCAGGGCTATTTTCTAACCTGTGATGCAGCCTAGATGTTTTTTTTTTTTTAGCTCTTTGAGTCAGGTTTGTACACATGTTGGATGAAACGACCACAGCAGATGGGAACATGCTCACGCTGACGTATCCGCTGAGCCCATTTTCAGCTTTGCTTCTCACTCGGAGATGGGCTGAGACATCCTATCGCCTATCAGCTGACACTCACACATACAACAGACACGCACACACTCACAAAACTCTCTGCAGTCTCCGGACCGCTGTGGGATCCAAGCTGCAGTAAATTGACAGCTTTCTTCGCCATCAAGTCATTCGGTTCTGCCCAGATATGACACTCGACACTATAATGCGCTCTGTATGGATGAATGCACCCAGGATTTCCAGAGGACAGATTGGATACGGATACAAAGTTAACTGGAAGTAATCAACTTTTATTCCCACTGTATATAGACTTGGCAGGGTGTTCATTTGGGCAGATGGGGTTGGTATGGTGAGACCTTTTAAAAATAAATAATAAATAAAAATAATAGTAATACAGTTGTGTTCATAAGTTTACATACCCTAGCAGTATTAGTGATTCTTTGTCCATTTTTCAGAGAATATGAATGATAATACAAAAACGTTTATTTCACTCGTAGCTAGTGGTTTGGTGAAGCCATTTATCATCAAAAAAATGTGTTTTCTCTTTTTAAAATCATACTGAGAACAAACACTATCCAAATGACCCTGATCATAAGTTTACATACCCAGTTCTTCAAGGTTCGAGGTTCAATTTGTTGTCACCACATGCACATATATATATGAAACGAAATCCGTACTCAGGGCCAGCAATGTACATCATAAAATTCCTATAAAATGAGTCCTATATTAAAACAGTAACAGTAAAATCTGATAATAACAATAAAACCTAATAAAATGATGAATAAATAATGCATAAATCCTCTGTACTGCCCCTTAAACATCAAACACAGATGTTAGTCTTTTGTGGTATAGTTGTGGATCAGACACTTTACTTACTCAGATGCTTAAGCTGCCCAAACACCTTCAGTTCTTTCAGATTTGGGGTTTTCTTGCATGAACTGCATGTTTGACTAATCCCAAAAGTGACTCAGTGATATTGAGGTCAGGAAATTGAGATGGACACTCCTTCACCTTCACTTTTTTTCTGCTGTAGCCAATGACAGGTTGACTCTGCGTTATGTTTTGGGACATTCAAGACCGTCAGGGTATGTAAACTTTTGAGCACAACTCTAAGTGTTCGTAGCTTTTACATGTGCCACATTAACTGTATCTTTTCCAAACACGAGAGGAATTCTGAGTGATATAAATGTACAGTAATTGGTCCAGACATAACTACATTACATACAGCACCGCCAATTTCTACTTGTATAAATCAGACAGTTTGTTAGCTGTGTAAACAACAGCACATCACAAACCCATCACACTGCTCTGATCATGGATCTCATCATCCCACAGAAGAAGTGTTTCTACCCAAACCTCCTGCATCACTATATTTTTCCTACTGGCAATGCAAAATAAAAGGAAAAAAGGCGGCAGGCAGGTATGCAATTATTGTTGGAGCTCAGGGAATCCTCAGAAGTGTTTACTATAAAAGTGCCTGAAGTTGTGAAATTAGCTCTAAACTAACAGAACCTGAATGTACGATTTCATTTTAATGGTGCAAGTTTCTGACATTTCTGAAAAACACTATCATTTAAGGAATGTTTACATCAATTCAATACGCAGCAAAAGGTAAAATGATAGAAAAAAGCCAGGACAGAATATTACAACATTCTAAAAACCATATGTAATATACTTGATTGACTTGAGTTGCAGGTATTTAATCACTAAAGGTATTGTGGGTAAAACTGTCAGATTGTATTTTCTTATATAAAAAAACAGTTACTGGGCAGGTTGAAATAAACGAATGAAGGCTGGACCTAAAATATATGTAAATACTGTGAACAAACTTGTGTTATCTGTCATATAATGCGCAATGTCACAAGTGACGTTGTATGTGCATGTGCATTAGCGACTACTGTTGTACAATAACTCGGCACATATTCTCCCCCTGCTCACGGATTGAGGTCTGTGGATCAGGGGGTCGGGGTGGGGGGGGTGGGGGCCTATCGTACCACACACTGTTCCCCCTACCTACCCCGGTTGCAAATTTGGGGAGCAGCAGGTGGTCGATGATAAGGTGAGTGGAGCTCAATTTCAATTTCTTCCAGCTTTATCTACAGAGTTATGTAACCCACCACATCCTCCTCAAATAGGTCAGTCACGTTACTTTCAGATTAAATAATGGGTGGGTGGGGGTGTGCATAATGTATTGTTTCAATGCAGTAAAATGTTAGAAGCTTTTAATTTGTGACTGTTCAGGAAGTGTTGAGTTTGAGAGCAAAATTCAGTAACTTTTCAGCCGATCAAAGGTAAGTTTTCCCTCTAAATATGTCAATTTTTACAGACAAAACAGTGGAAATTACACATATTGTAAAGGTATAATAGATTTTTAGATATATTATAATAGATAAATAGAATGAATATATAAATATAAATGGAGTAAAACCATTAAAGGCCCGGTAGTTCATGTAGGTGACAGAAAATAAGGTGCATTACTTTGTCTGTAAACAGGAGTTCGGCTTTAATCATACCAGACAGATTTTCATCAGGTGAAAACAACAACTCTTGTGATCCCATGCCACTTCACGACATTATCAAACTGTTTTTTTTTTTTTTGCTATTGTTTTGATTGAGAGACTCCCGGGGGCAGAGATGACAAACTGTGCATTTAAGTGATTAAACCAAGTTTGATTTTGATGAAGTCTCTTCTGTTCCAGAGCAAATAAAGTGTTTTCTATCACCTGTGAAGCTGATAGTGATAGGCAGTGGAAATAAAAACAAACACTTTAAACTCATTTATAGTCCCCAACAGCTCTGCAACAAACAAAGAAGACGATCAGAGAAGGGGTTGACCGAAGACCTGAGCATGTCATACACAATGGGGACAAGGACATTAAGCGAAACTCCCCTTAAGGCTTGGCTTTGAGGTAATGGAATCAATAAAAGAAGAGTCACTCCACTGACTTGTCCACTGCCACCGGTGTATCCATCTGAGAAACATTTTGCTTACACAAGCAGATCACTGAGCAGATTCCAATAAAAGAAAGCCGCAAAGCCCATTTCGACCCCATATACTATCAAATCCACCTCCCAGATCAGAATGAACTATTAACCCATAAACATCCAGAGCTACTTTTCTGTCAGACTCTCTGTATCTAACCTTTCTTAAGTGATTTATCACCTTTTATTGTAATTTTATCTTCTGTATTTTGCATTTTATCAGTGTAAATCAGGTATTTCCCTGCATTTAATTTACTGATAATGAAGATATTCTGCACTGGCTTCCTGTGGCTCAGAGAATAGACAGTGTGTAAGTGTCTCCATGGTCTAGCACTAAAGTACATCTCTGACATGTTGGTCCCATATGAACCACCTCAGACCCTTAGAACCTCATGGACTGGTCTTTTGCTGGTGTCCAGAATCAGGACTACACATGATGAAGCTGCGTTTCAGTTCCATGCAGCTAAACTCTGGAACAGTGAGACAGACTTCAACTCTGACAATGTTTAAGTCCAGGCTGAAAACAGCTCTGTTCAACTGTGCTTAGAACAACTGAAAGGGTTCCTTCTGCACTCTTCTCCTGTACTTAATTTTTTTAATTGATTGTGTTTCAATTGTAATTGTGTGTTTTAAACTTGTCTCTTTTCCATTTTTTGCAAAGCGCTGTGAATTGTCCAGTATATGAATTGTTCTACACAAATAAAATAGAATTAGACAAAACTGCAGAAAAAGTGACTTTTTCAGCAAAATATATCATTAACTGAACATAAAACCAAGCATTTCCATCCACTGCCATTGATCCAACTCCGTGGGTTTCAATGGTGAAACTGTTGTAGATGATGACGGTGTTTCCATGGTAACTGCAGAGCCTCTGAACGTTCAAATGGGTCACATTTGATGACCATGAAAAAGATGACTAACTGCATTTAACACCAATTATTTACGTATGTCGACAAGATTAGGGGATCAACAGGTATTAAACGGTTTAGATCAGTTGACGGTTTTTGTTGCCAGTGGTTGTTTGGGTCTTTATGGGTTAAGGAAGTCGTTTTATTTTATTTTAAAGGTAGAATTTAGTTGTTTTAGACTTGCAAATAGCATTTTTTTCTCTACATTTGACCTTTCTTGAGAACACATTTCCTATGGAACCTCTAAAAGACTTATTTAATACCTCTGAAAAGTTCAGAAAGTCCACCTTACTTGACGTTGTGTATTTGTTTTTGTTTTTTAGTAAATGAGTAGAATTAGTGGTTTTTGAGATCTAGCCATTTTTTGGTGCCAAAAATGATTTGGAGTCGAATAACAAAATGTGCTAACAAATTCTAACATATCTGCTTACCATGAAAAGATGACAAACTGTATTTTACACCAATTATTTGGATCAACAGGTATTAAACAGCTTACATCAGTAGATGGTTTTGTTCGGTGATGGATGTTTGGGTCTTTATGGGTTAAACAAATGCCATTAACCCCTGAGTTCAGATTTTAAAAACACTCACCGAGCACGACAAGTTCCAAGGTCAGATCTTTACAAACATTATTCCGCTTTCTCCTGTCTGAAAACCTGCAGCTTTGGCAGAGCAATAACAAGGCTGGATAGCAGATGTGTTAGTGTCACTCCAAAACAAGCCCGTCTCATAAAACGCTGTGCTGCTGACTGAGAGTGCACTGTTTATGGCACTTTGCAAAGACAGAAGATGAGAAGTGGGGATGAAAAACCAGGGGGTAAAAAAAAGGAAAAACTTTCTGCTGCTCATGTCAAAAACGACCTGGCTGGTGGAGCTGTGAAGCAGTGATAAACAAAGAGAGGGGGTCTAATGGATGTCAGTGTGAAGTGAACCAAAGGTGCGGCTGTAAATCACTCACATCTCCCTTTTCTTTCTCCAAATTCCTTCGGCACTTTCCTCCGCAGCTGGATCAACTGTCCTGCCGATCACGACCGAATTGTACTTTTACAACTCCCAGAGCTCTGTCACGTACACATTTTAAATCGACGCGTTTCTATGAAATATGAAATGCAAGTAAATCTAGTTCTGATGACCATTTAAGACTGATGATTATTACTAGGCCTGAGATAATTCTGTTTATTGCTGCATATATAACTATTTAATTTAGGTCATTTATTTTATTTACATTCACTCCCCCTTAGAAACTCTCCCAAATTTGTTATTCCAGACTCCAAATCATTTTTGGCAGCACAAAAATGGCTAGATCTCAAAAACATTTGAACCACTAATTCTACTCATTTACATAAAAAAACACAACCTCAAAACAAGGTGGAGTTTCTAAACTTTTCAGAGGTATTACATAGGTATTAGATGGTGATTTAGAGGCTCCATAGGGAATGTTTTTAAGCCAATACATTGCTGTAGCTTCTTCAAGAAAGGTCAATTGTAGACAAAAAAAAAACAAACAAAACATTCAACTTTCAAAATAAAATAAAACAACTTCCTTAACCCATAAAGACCCAAACAACCACTGGTGGCCAAAATCATCTACCAATATAAAAGATCCATTAAACCTATCAATACATGTAAATATTTGGAGTAAAATACAGTTTTTTATCTTTTCATGGTCATCACATATGAGCCATTTGGACGTTCAGAGGCTCTGTAGTTACCATGGAAACACTGTCATCTTCTACAACACCCATGGAGTTGGATCAATGACAGTGGATGGACACAGTAGGTTTATGTTCAGTTAAAGGTCAATTTTGTTGAAAAAGTCAGATTTTCTACATTTTTCTGTTTCTGATATTATGACGATTAACTTTAATCTGAGTTTTTATGATCATCTACAAGATCAGTGAATTAAAAATAGGAAAATGCTTAATTTTTTTTGAAGAAATGCAAAGTATACAGAGGATAATATTATAATAAATGGTGATGAATCACTGAAGAAAAGTTAAATAGACACAAAAATTCATTTGGGAACTGCTGGAAAAGTAACACTGTGGGTTATGGTTACACATTTTCAGTGTATTCTTTTTTCCTCTCTCATGAATCCATTCATTCTCCTTCAAAGAAAATGCACTAAAAAAACTAAACAAACTAGACCTGATCTTAGTCTGAGAGTTAAAACCAGTCTCCAGTTGATTTATTTAGCAAGTATTTCATATGATAATTTTTAACTTAACCTTTTATTTAACAAAGATATGGTCCAGAATTGTGACAAATTCTATATTTTCAATCCAAACATCCCTAAATACCCTATGGAAATCATTGCCATACCACTCCATATTTTGTTGCTTCATCATTTTACCCATTTGTGCATTAGTTGAAAAGTGCTCATCAAATATAGACTATTGTCATATGTTAATACTTCATTTTACTCGAGTAAATTCCATATTGAACAAATATTTTATCATTATACCTGCTTTGCACGTTCTACTTCTTCATTTCTGCTGTGTTCTGGCGTTTGGCAGGTGCCTGTTCTGACCATAAAGACGAGTTTAAAACCCAACATAAGATGATTATATATTACTTTTTACTTGGAAAATCTGACAAAAAGTCCCATAAAATCAGTTTTGATGTGTCTTTTACATACTTTCGAGCCTAATTTACCACCACAAATATGTCCAACATTTCTTAATTTTTGCTAAAGACCATATAATCAGCCTTTAAACTTGACAGAAATATTAAATTGAACTTTACGCTGGTAATTATCAATATTGAAAAACACAAAAATATTCATTATGCTAACATTTTTGGGCATATCTCATTAATTTAATAAATTAATGCTCATTAAGCAAACCGTGAAGTAAACAGACATATGTGAGACATGCTGAAATAATACTGAAAGATTAAATCTAGCTCACATCATATTAAAACACAGACTCATTACACACACAACGCCTCATAATATCAAATAAAAAATTTCTATAACTAAATCCTTGACAGTAATGAGGATCTATCCAAGTGACTTCAAGTACCTCAATTAAAAAAAAAAAAATTAAGCATCTACAGGGAAGTAACTTCATAATGATATAAGTTTTAATGAGATTTAATGATGGGACTTGTCTAATTAGTGCAACGATAAGTCAAAATGAGCCAAGATATTGCTACTTCACATCTCCATAGAATGAAAATGATAAATTAACGCATTACCTCCATTGCAGAGTTGATGATAATAAATGAATTAAATGAAAATGCCTTGTCAGGATGTTACACATACAACAATTATAAAGGTATGCATATTTTTTAATATATTTTTAAAATAGATTTCAACACAGGAGTAACGTTCCACAGAACTTGAATGCAGAGAGAATGTTTTCACTTCGTAATTTCGATTTCGTGCTTTGTGTGCGACACTCAGGGTTTCGATATTTTCAATGACATGAGTTCATACGGTTTTCAAGTATGAGCTATTATTCCAATTCAGTTCAGTTTTATTTGCTTAAAACCAATCGCAGTACATAAATACTATGGCACCTCACAGATTCAGATCAAGGTCCTAAAAATACTGTACAGAGATGAAACCTGATCAAACCTGAGAAAGTGAAGCCGTGGTGACAAAGGAGAGGAAAATGCCATTTATGGGAGCAATAGCAGGTTTTGAGTGAGAGGCTGATTGTCTTGACTGGTTGGTGGAAAGGTAAGGATAAAAGAAACCCATATGAGCAACCACCAGTGTAGGCATTGTAGGCATGGTTTTCTATAACTGCTGCTTAGTCCTGTGTAGGGTGGTGGGGGGGCGGCTAGCAACCAAAAGCATCTACAGATGTAAAATACTTCAGAATTTTTCAACCACTAAACCTACCAAGACATGTAGATAACACTGGGGAACAATTTGAAAAAAAAAAAAAAGTCTGTTGAGTTAGATTTTTATGCTGATTAAAACTAAAATTGTCATGCTGATTCCAAAATTGCAGGTTTTTTCTAACACGTCCAGTTTTTTCTCCACAGTTTACCCTCCAGATAAGCAAAATTCCACTGATTAGGTTTAGTAAGACTCGCCAGCTGATTACGATTGGACTCATCTACAGCTACGTGGCAACTTGTTTGTGCAGTCACAATTGAAACAGTGTGGTGAGAGGTGTGTGCAGCTCCATTAGGTCAGTACTAATACTACTGGGATAACAGTAGACATATCTTTGTAAAAACGTAAGTGTTAAATAAACATTGTTGTCAGGCCTGTTTCTTTCATATTTCATTGTATGTCAATATTTGAAAGTTTTTATAAAACAAGTACATATCTGTTAAGTACAGTATTTTTCATATTTTTTTAAGAAACAGGGATCCTTTAGTTCAAAAACTTGATGTGATAGAGAAAAACTGAGATTAGTTTTGGATTCCGCACCCAAAAATTAGTTACAAACAGTTGTCAGACCTAACGCAACAAAAATTTGGTTCCCCAGTGTTATTGGTGTAAAATGAAGTTTGTCATCTTTTCATGGTCATTAAATATGACCCATTTGGACGTTCAGAGGCTCAGTAGTGAACGTGGAAAAACCAACATCTTCTACAACATTGACTCACCAGTAAAAACTATGGAGTTTGACAAATGATAATAGATACGGATGCTTGGTTTATGTTAATGATAGTAGTTAATGATAGAATCAGCTGAAAAAGTCGGTTTTTGTTCAGTTTTCTCCATTTCTGATATAAAAACCCTCAACTTTGATACTTTATGAACTTGTACATGATCAATTAATTACATATAGGGGGAAAAAACACAAAATAGAGAGGATAATATTATAATACATGGTAAGAAATCACTTAAATGTGAAATAGAGAGAAAAAATAATTTGGGAACTGCCAAAAAAGTATCACTGGGCCTTTATGGGTTAATATTAAATGTAATTGGCCCCATGGTTGTGCTGTATTAACTTGGAAGTACACAACATTTAAAGAATTGGAAGTTGAGGGATTTAACATTTATTCAACCAGTTGCACGGGAGTTGCTGTATTTGGTTTTGGTTCTGAATTCCATGAAAGAGGCTTGAACCACTTCCAAACTTCTTGCAATTCTACTTTTGTTTGTGTTTTGCATTAATTTAATGTCTTCTGAAATGTGTTTAATAATCTCATTTCAGCCCAGTGTCATTTAGTCCTGCTGCTTAGTTTAATTTAAATGCAAAATGTACCTCGATGTAAAAAACATATAAAGTAGTAGCAGCTGTTCTCCAGAGAGCTGCAGCTCATTACTGTGGTACCTGAGGCTTAAAGCAGAGCTGGGGGTTTCCCTGTTACAGAAAAGAGGGTGAGCTCCGGCTCCAAAACCCGTCCAATGAGGCGTATACTCTACATAGAAACATAACTGAGGTTTCTCCAAGTGTGTTCCTTTCCCACTCCTCATTTTGTTCATTAAAAGCTACAACGCGACACAAGAAATCCAATTAGGTCTGAAAGGAGAATGCACACCCCCAGATGAAAAACAGCATGCCTCATGAACAAACAGTGTTAACTGCTAACTAGCCCATGACAGATGGACAAAAAGCTGAGAACGAACCAGGCAAACAAACTCCTGAGAGAACGGACCAGCAGATGGAATCTCCTTCCCACACGAAAGAAAGAGCTGCGAGGAACTCTATGGACTCCAAAGTGTCAAAGCTGATGATAAGAAGAGCAACATCAGTCTGCGGAGGAACTGGATTTTGGATCACAAATGAACCCAAAATACAGGTGTGTGTGCCTTCAGATTACCAAAAGGATGCCGCCCATGGACACGGCCGGCTGCGGTCTGCAGAGCTGGAGATAAAAGCGCACTCTGACGGGATGAGCACCACTCAGAGCTTACATTTAATTCTTCTGCTCCTGATTTAGCAAAAGGAGCTAATGAGTGCGACGTGCATATGGTTTTAGTGGAAGTGAGGCTGCTGACAAAACTGCCTCAGCTGATGAGGAGATACAGGGATGATGCATTAACCTGCCAGATGTGGCCAAAACCGGAGCTGTACTTTCCACAGCACCCCCCGCCCCCCACCCCCTCTCCTCCTCCTTTTCTCTCTCTCTCTCTCTCTCTCGTCTCCAAAGCTCCCTCCCCCTCTTGCTTAATCTCTCTCTCTCTCTCTCTCTCTCTCTCTCTCTCTCGCCCCGTCTCCCTCTCCTGTATACACACAGAGATACTCAGAGAAAAGAGGAGAAAGCCAGAGAGCAGAACTGCGGCGGCACGATGGGGATATTCTGCCTGCGTGGGCTCTGTCGCTGAGGCGCCCGGAGTTCAGCCACAGTGTGTGTGTGTGTGTCTGTGTGTGTGAGAGTGTGTGTGTGCATGGGTGAGTGAGTGCGAGCCCCTGCCGCCACGCCGCGCACTGAAAGCAGAGGCGAACACAGGGAAGAGCGGGTGGAGAGGAGGTAAAGAGAGGGGGGGAGTGTTGACTCGGGCTGGGGCTTAGAGGAACCTTACGCCACTGGATCAGAGGACGCCGATGTGCAACAACTACTCCAACTAGTGCTGCCTCTGCTCACGCTCACCACCTGCCCGTGCTTTTAACTTCTGCCATGGCATAACCTCTTCTTCCAGCTCACATATCTCATCCACTAAAGGAACGGACATGTACGGGCAGAACCTGGAGTCTGGGCTATTGCATCCTTTACATCAGTAATTCACAGTCTGAGGTGAGTGGCTCCTCTCTGCTCTTATCCTCTCCTCTATTTCACCTCTCGCTCTGCAACTGCAACGGGAAAGTCTGTTCAAATAACCTCTGGCGGTGGGAAATCCGAGGGATCTGCTCGCTCCACGGGACTGAGCTCGGGATAATGTTTTCACTGAAGATTTTCCCTTTTAGTCAGCTGATCAAATATCAAATACGTGTGGTAGATGAAAGGAGGTAAATCTCAGATTGATTTAATGCTCAGTTGCTGCTGCTGTTGCTGCTGAGCTGATTCTGATTTCTGGCGGCGGCGACGGAGGCTGTGGAATGCGTGACAGTTTTCGGGAAACTTTCAAAATGACAAACGTTAGAGGGAGGAAACACTGCAACTCCGAGATGAAATTCGCCAGCGGTGGTCGGGCAGGTTTGAGTTTCAGGATTTCAACCTGACTGCCTGGTGATAGAGAGCTAAAAGACTGCCTACGTACAAGGTTTGCATGATGCTGCATTTCCCTCTCAATTTCGCAGGCGAGTGTGCATTACATAAAACAGACACATTACAGACAGTTGCATTTGTTAGAGGGGCTGCTGTCCCGCGGATGAAAGCAGCAGAGAGCTTTACAGAGCAGAGGAATAGGTAATTAGAGCAAGGCATCAGACAGTTGGCTGCCTCTGATGAAGGACCTTAACTAAAGACTAATCTAGATTAATGTACTGTATGAACTCACCATCTCCTTGCAGATTATTCAAGCATCAGTGTGTATTAGTGTGGGCGTGCGAGCTGGGGTTTGTGTGTGCGTGGATGGGAGAGAGAGAGGATGAATTGCCTCGAACCTTGGGATCTCGACTGTCCTTCAGCTGCCACACAAAACGTCCGCCGCCTCCTCACCCCCTCCACCTCCAACCCCCTCTTTGCCATCTCTCACTGTGTCTCCCCTTAAACCCTATGTCGAATCAACGCCACGATACCATCTCCCCTCTGCTCCATTTCACTTTGTGCAGACAGCTGAGAGGGGAAACAGATGAGGATAGATGAAAAGAAAGAGATATATAGAGCGACGGGGACAGAGAGGAAGAGCAAGGCCGAGACAGGATGCTGAAGTTTTGTCTCATTTCGCAATATTTAGGGAATTATGAGCCGGGAACTTGGAGTTGAAGAGTTAAAATACAAGTTTCCGGATGACGAAATGAAAATAGTGTGTGTGCAAAGGGAAGGGTACACAAATAAGCTGAGAGCACAATGCACAAAATGCACCTTCGCCAACTTTTTATTTTTTTTCCCTCCATTACCGTTACACCTGCTTCCCTCCACACGCTAAATATGGCATGAGCGCGAGGTAAAGGGACGGCGGAGAGTGCGTGGTTTCCGAAACGAGCGGCCAAGTGTGCATTCGCCTCCTGTGGCCCTGCTTGCTGGGAGGGGGGTACTCATTCATCCAGAAAACAAATTGCACTCCTATAAAAGAATGACTGCTTTTGGAACAAGCCAGATGTTACCTTTCATGTGCTAATAGGATTATTCATTAAGAGTCTTATTTTTTTTTTTTACCCCCCTTTCCTGGGAGCGCCACAACAACGCCGCGCAGTCGAGGTGACTCACGTGCGGCTGCTGTTGGAGGGAGGAGGGAGGAAGGAGGAGGGAGGGGGGAGTTTGTGTGGGTGTCTTTGGACGTCTGTTGCATACAGGAGCACCTTAGCACCTACAGTTAACACCACCTGGATGTGATTGTTGGCCGGTATTTGCTGATGGTCTGAGTGTAATTAAAGCATGGGGGGGGGTCTTTCAGGCCCACAGAGTCAGTGGAAAGTCTATGACGGTGTGAAGAAGAGGGGTTTTTTTCCCCATTATTGGTTCGGTAATGAGCACACAACATCACCACTCAGGTTCCTTCTAGACACCAAACCACACAGGTAATGAGGTTTTCAATCAGTGAAAACAGAAAAAAAATGGAATAACACGAGGATATAGTAAAAACAGGGTATATGCAGATTTGAGGAATCCGAATATATGACATTTTAAGACATTTTTCGTGCATCTGGTCAAATTTAAGACCCTACATTCACATAAATAACAATCCAACAGGCCTCAAAAGTATCGCCTCAAACCAATTTCAACCACATTTCGATCCAGCTAATGTCACATTTCCATTTGTCCACGACTAATGTTTGTGGTACTGGCATTAAATCTGTTAAAGCTCATACCTGAACCCTTCTATCCATGAATGACTGTTGGACGCTCCATTCATTCCAATCTCCATTAGGATAAAACGATCAACACTAATTACAAATTTGGCTACTTCCATACAAACAGTTAAAAAGCTAATTTAGTGGTATCGTTTATGGTGTCTGGAATTTTCAAGGCCTTTTAGTGTTTAAATTATACCCCCCTCCACTCCTTTTCCAATATGGCAATGAAGTCATATTTTGTTTTTCATGTTTTCTTGCAGACTGTTTTATTCCTCAAGACTAAAGTAGGATTATTTTTTTGTTGTTGTTGTTGCATAATCGAAATAAACTGAAACTGAGTGTCAGATTTAAGGGTTAATTAGCAGTTTAAAGTAAAATGAAGGCCTTAATTTAGAATTTGCAAACACCCTGTTCAAATAAACACTTAATCTACGGCTGCGACTAATGATTATCTTCATTGTCATTTAATTTGTTGATAATTTCCTTGTCAAATGAGCAGCTGCTAGTCTGTAAAACAGCAGCACGAGTGGACATCAGCAGTTATTTCCATTATAAATGAATGAAATGCTTTCATTTAGTTGATGAAATGGAAGGAAATGGTTAAATGTGCACGGTTCTTTAAAGACCCAGGTGACATCCTTTATTTTAGAGGTTTGAGGTTGTCAAAAACATCCAAAATAATCAATTTAATATGGTTTAATGTAGATGAACTCCACATTATTCTTAATATTATATTGCTGATAATGCGATACTGAAGCGCCTCATTACAAGGCATTGCAGGTGGAGGTCAGAGGGCTGGTGTTCATGTGCACCTTTTCTGCAATGATTTCCTTGAGATCCAGTTGAAAAGGCATAATAATAGACTGTGCAGACGAGCCAGAATGCCAGTCACGGCCTATTCACGGATCCCACTCCCCAGCTTCATCTTCCCTCTTCATCTCCATCTCTGTCTGGTTCACTCACATTCACCTCTGCTCCATCCAAGCGCAATGAAAAGCCTGCATTCTTCCCGCTCGCACCTGTTTATTCTAGTCCTTTCCTCTTCTTTTCTACCATTGTGTGCAGTTGTCTATGTGTGTGAATCTTTTCCTGTCAGGAATGACTAGGAGGAATCTGAGAGCAGCAGGGGAGTTCTCTAGTTACCCATCAGCTTTGAAAGCTCGGTGTGTCTAGAAGGTGAAGAGAGAAGGTAAAGACAGAAAGATGCCGCGAGAAAGTGACGAAAGGAAAAAGAGATTAAAGGGAAGAGCAAGAAACGACAGGAAAAATACATATAACGTTCAGTCGGAAGATGAAGAGCAGTGGAACGGTGAGAGTGATCTGATGCATTTTGATGAGAGCAGGCAGACTGCAGCATATATCCTTCCCCGAGGTCGGATCTCCACGTAGCCTTCACTGACGTATGGATTTGTGGGAATTCATCAAGCCAATAAAAGGTGTTGCATGTGCAGCCAAGAAAGTACAGTGAAGAAATAAAGAAAACAAGTGCAATTCCGCAGGGACAAAGTGTGTTAAGAATAATAAAGACACAAACTCTGTAGGCTGCAGGCCAAGGAGAAGAAGTGTTTCATGGTTTCAGCAGCAGAATGCAGTATTACACTTTACATCACTAGCATCACGCTCATTATGGGTGTACAAAGCACAGTGGGAGCTCCAGGAGGACTTCAGCCTCTGTAAAACTGAAACTCTTTTAAAGATTAGAACACATACAAAAGGTGCATTTCCACAAACACATAATCTCCAGGTTTTTGTTTGGGTTTTTTTGGTTTTTTTCATCTAATAATTGTGGTTTAAGGGGAAATGTTAACAGCTTTTATGAAGAAAGTGTGAACGAGCTTTGAACTCATGCCATTGACTAGCTTGGTGCAAATAAATCCTTGTTGAAATAATAATGATAATAAAAAAAAATACATATATCTTAAAACCATTTAGAGCAGAGAAATATTTGAATTCAACTGATCAAGGTTTTCTGTGATGAAAATGCCTGATTTGCAAAACTAAGATTATATTTCCCACTTAAGTGAATTCATTCGTTTCCTCTGTCGTATAAAATCATTTTAATGAAGAAAGTACTTTGGTCTTCAGTTCATGTGGCCAGAAGACAGTTAACTAAAATCTAGTGCTTCAAATGATTACAATTTTTACTGGGATTAATCACAGGGTTGATGTGGATTAATTTTGATTAATCACAATTAAATATCATTTATTTTTAATCTATATTAATCACGTTTCATTTTGCATGTGCAAACCTTAACGTGTTTATCCCAAGCTAGGCGATGCGTTAGCCGAAGTGCTAGCAGAATCCCCGACTAATGTATGCTTCGCGTTCAT
>JAPTYQ010000012.1:28364146-28379782 GCA_029814465.1 Ostorhinchus cyanosoma | reverse complement strand
GATGACAAACTGTATTTTACACCAATTATTTACATGGATTGATAGAATTAGTGGATCAACAGGTATTAAACAGTTTACATCAGTAGATGATTTTGGTTGCTGGTGGCTGTATGGGTCTTTATGGGTTAATATGTATGATCATTTCAACCCCGAAAAAACAACAAAGATAAACGTAGAATAAGACTTTTGCAGGGAATTCTTTATCAAATAATGTGTCATTTAGGTCTTGCCATAGTACTACATTTTTGTTAAACCAGTCCATGCTGCTTGTTAGTATCTGAACATGTCCACTGGGCATAAATTAATAGTTATTTCAAAATCAAAATACAGTTTTAGTTGTCTAATGGTGCAAAACTCCGCTCCTTGTCTCTGTGGTGCGCTCTCAAAACCAGTATTCCTGATGTTACTTTGTCATTACTGCCGCAGTGAAACATTGTGATTCTGAATGAAAATCTTTAAAATGGTGCTTGGCAACAGTGCAGTGGTCCATGATGACTGAGCAACAATTACTAGAAAGACAATCCTTTAAAATCCTGTGCTATCCAGTGCCCTTCCATCTTATGGCATTAAGCTACCATTAACTGACAAAGGATTTGCTGCTTTCGGTGTCAGCCTAATGCACTGTACCGCTGTTATCCCTCCACGCTGACCTGTACAGTCAATCATTTGGTTATATATACACCCTCGAATCATGCCCGGAATGCACCGCTGCATCTCAGACACACTGACACACTTATTAAAAAAAAAAAAAAACAACAACAAAAAAAAACCCACACATACACGTATACACAAGCCGACAAATGACCTCGACGTTGAAATCTAAAGTCAACCAGCAGCCAGGATATCTTTCTGCGGTATAATCAGAGAGTTCTTAAGAGACGGATCAAAGACTTTTCAGAACGCTGCTAAGCCCAGTGTAATTATGAGTCGAAGCTGACAGAGGAGAGAAAAGAAGGAAAACAAAACACCAGTAGATAAAGCTGGATTAGAGTGGTGTTTGGTACTTCCACGACTGCGATGATGTCACTATACCCATTTGTTTAGGCAGCGTCTGAGAGCATTAACGCGGTGATAAAGACGAGACGCGTTGGAATTCATCGCCGATTTACATGAAATTAAAAGAAGAACCATCGCAGAAATCCAACAAGGCATGTGACTGATTAGCTTATTCGAACCCCCTTGATGAAACCCCCACTGTTTATAAAGAAGATAGATGGTGGAAAAGATCAATGTAACACCCTCCAATAAGACATTGCTGTCGCTAATTGACATGTAAAGCCATATTTCCAGCATTTAATCAATTCTCTGGGTTTATGATGCATATTATATTAATGAATTTTCCCTTCGGTGGAGCCGGTGCCGATAAAATAGAATTAGTCAGGCTCCAAGTTACGGTAAACACTCACACCCCAGGTTATATCAGGACACTGAAATCCCACTTTTGAGAATTTTTTTACCCCCGGCAACGAAAAGTTCAATTAGGCAACTGCCATTCACAAAACCGCTGATTCATACGCCATTTAAAATAATAGAAGTAATAGGGACTTCTTTTTAATTCAAGGTGTGCTGTATTAAAAGAGCATGTGTTGAGAGCGAGCATTTCCATTAACGAATAATGAATTGTACTAATCTAGATTGTCCTTCCAGCGCTGTGTTAAAACGAGGGTTGAATTAGTAAAGGAAAATCGTCACATTATAGGAATACTCCACTCTTGTCTCTAAAAATGCCCCAAATTGTGACCCGTAGTGCAAATGTGACAGCTGACTGAGCTGTGCTGCAAAAAACAAGGTCAGATGTAAAACATGTCAGACATGTTTTGCCACGCGTACAACCCTGCGAGGTCTGTTTTTGGCCGGTCCTGCTGGGTAGAAAATAGTGGGTCAGTTCACTTCACTAACTCGCCTCGCCTTTTTACTTTTAATAAAGAGGAAGAAGAACCACCCCAAACAGGCACCATTGTCACAGCGTTGCGTGATGAGTCATGCTGTTTATGTAAGAGGCCGAGGGGTGGTGTTTCAGCCTGAGGTGAGATACGAGCGCCACAGCGAAGGCGCCCTGGCTCAGACCCAATGGATAACAAATCAGATATGGGGAGCCAGGGACACATCATTTGGCCTACAGTGCTAACTTGTCAAAAGGGATCAAATGTTAGTGTGGACATGATACAATACCATGAAACTATGCATTCTACAGCTGGTGTATAGAGACGGCGACGGAAAAACGCAACTAAGGTAGTTTTGACCAATGTGAAAATAGTTTTGGATTTTTCATTATAGTTTAGTTTCATTTAGCTTTGACTTTTTTCCCTCGAATTCAATTAGTTTTAATTAGTTTTTAGTGCACATTTGCAAGTTTTTTTATTAGTTTTCGTTTGTTTTTCGAAGTGCTTAGTGTTAGTTTTTTCATATCTTTTTATCTTCCTCGCCATCGTATTGACATAAATCCCATAAAGGACTCTGCTGCTTTCTCCCAACTTTAGTCTCCATGTTTTCAGGTAGAGTGGGGACCAGAAGCCGACTCTAAACGACAAGTTAGAAGACTTGACCGACCGTGAAGAGCCGTATGTGCCACCAGCTAAAATTGCTCGGGCAAAATAAACCGATTTCCTATCAATCCGCCATTGACAAAGATGAAAACGAAGGGATGTTTTTTTTGCTTTAGTTAGTTTTGAAAGCACACGATACAGTTTTGGTTAGTTGTCATTTTTGCTTTTAATTACACTTTTTTATTTATTTCAGTTAACAAAAATGTTTTTTCGATTCTAGTTTCCGTCATTTCGTTAGTTTTCGCTAACAATAATAACCTTGGTTTCGACAGGTCTTGGAAAGTAAGTGCTTTAGTATTTCTATTTTATGCAACTTCATATTAAGGTGAATTATTATTATTATTATTATATAAATATTATTAATATAATTCACAAAACAACCACTAGGCAGTGCTTATATGGAATACTATAACTTTGGTTCCTTTTCAGATTATCAGGTTAACCCGTCAAGTCCCAGTGCTACTTTTGTGGAAGTTCCAACGTAAATTTTTCTGTATATTTAACCTTTCAAATTCAAACTGTATGAACTATTAGGGTCCAAATACACAAATAAATGAACCACAGACTAAATAAAAGTGGGTTTAGATAAATACGAGCCATTTAAAGTGGACAAATATTAACAGACCGAATCAGAGCAGGGTGATATAATATTTGCTACATTGCATTACTATAACATGTCATTTTTAGATTCACTTATGACCCAACACTGGCCAACACTGACCTCATTTGGCGAGAGGAAGTGGGCTAACAGTTTAATCTCTCACTCAAAATGTCATCTACTGAACAAACAAGGAAAGGGCGGCGGTGGCGATGGACTGAAGGAATAGTCTGGAAATGAAAGTTATATGAAGGTTTTGGTAGGAGAGGGATCAGCGTCTTAGCACTACTGCCTCTAATGCTGCACAGCCTGGGTAGTCATTGGAAAATTAATATATAGAATTGTGCTGTGTACAGCCCCGACTCTCTTTTTGCATTACACGTCCTCCCTTTTGCTCGAACAGCTCAATCACCTTAATGGCGAAGCGGGTCAGGAGTCATTATGTGATTATAGGCCGACGATACAAGGTGGCAATCTTGATGGTCCGACTGTGCATCATTGTGTTTTGACAGATAGCTTACACTGCTCATTTTTAAATCCCCTTCTGGCTTCTGTGTAAATATTGTTAGGGTCGGGGACGTAATCGATTTTATCCACGCTCAGATATTTACTCCGACGCTCTTGTGCAGTAGATAGGACACAAAAAAAACAAAACAAAAAACAAAACAAAACACAAAGATGCTTTTTTCTTCTCACCTCGCAAACACATGCAACTTACAAATTAGTCAACCGGTCACATGATTTTGGCTAATTAGCTTTCTGTTGAGAAATAGACATCTGTCCGCACAGCAGAAAGCAGCCTTCTCTAACCCCTTTATATGAGCATGCTGTGCTGCTCTCAGCCTGTGCTTTCAATAACATCAGTAGGCACTGTTTGGACAGCTTCAGAAGAGGAAGACTGTGATTTTGTAACACTGCAAGGTTCACCTCCCTGTTACATAATGGCCTTTGGTTTTTTTACACACTGGTCTTCTAGGTATACTGAAATAAGACAGGAAGTTCATACCTGGAGGAGACGGATCTAAACCGTAGAGGTGGATGCTCAGATAGAAGCAATATTGCACATGCTCGGCACAAACTCAGACATTAATAATAAGCAATGGATGTCGATTGAAGGTCAGATGGCCAGTGAGTCTATCCCGACTTCAACAGCCAGTTAATTCCGTCGTTTCGGTGCAAGGCCGGTGAAGAACCTTGACGGCGATTAGCTACTGCAGGGTCACTTGACAAGGAATCTGAACAGGCTGCTAAGATGTCTTTCAAACTCATTTTAGGAGAGAAGGGAGAGCAGAGGAGTGGGAGCAGTTTCAAGCTGTTTTTTTGGAAGAGTAACCGCGGCCGCATACCCGACAAAAGTCTAATCTGATGCATCGAAACAGCAGCGGCGGATGATGTATTGATCACGACTCTGTGAAGACGGTCTGACGTGTGCCTGTGCTACTTCTGATGTACAACAGAGAAAAGAGCTAATGCAGGCACTTGAGTTAAGATATACTAATATGGTGCATGTGTGAAGAGTCTATTCATGTCCATAAATGAGTCTGTTGAGACAGGACATAATAGTCACAGAGCCTATGTTTTCATTTACCCCATAAAGACCCAAATATTCACAAAGCAGCTTAATGTTCTGATCTGAAATGTTCAATACCATGAAAATATCTGATGTAAAATGCAGTTTGATGTATTTTCATGCTCAGACATTATGTGCAATAATGGAAAACACTAATGTGCAATAACCATAATCAACAATGTGCAATTCTGAAAATCTAAAATGTGCATTAACTACTGTATTTGCCTTTCACTGTCCTCCACACTTTAACTCAGTAAGAATGTGTGAACCAGTGACTTGACAGAATGGGAAAGGGGCGGAGTCTGTGTGTCATTTTTACTGCTTTTACGATTTTTTTCCATTGCATATTTCCCTTTCTTTCTTTACTCAAGAAGTACTTTTTTTTTTACAAGTGCGTCAGAATTCTGTAGTGTATGCTCTGTGTATACAATGATCATAAAAAGAATCAAAAGGAATATAGAAGATGAAATCATAACAAATGGGGATAAATCACTTAGTGAAGTGACTCATTTGCATTTAAAGGGCCAGCGCTCAAAACAACCTTTCTGGTGTCATTAGTCAGAAATAGGATGAAAGATGGACCTGTGGAGTTGAATTAATGAAGAATTCATACCCAAGCAGAGCATTTACAGTTTATGTAGACCACAGGGAAATGTTTGGAAATGCATAATTCTATAAAATACATAAATAAATAAATATCACTCCCTAAAGAAAGGTTTAAATGGAGAGAATTCATCTGGAAACTGCCAGAAAAGTAGCACTGGGTCTTTATGAGTTAATAATGTCAAGCCAGTCTGATAATGTGATGGAAAAGACAAAATGCCCATTCTGTAGCTCCCAAGTTGGTAAACAGTCAGATTTGAAGTAGGAAGTCAGTCGCTGTTGACAGAAAACAGTCACGGCAGATAAGCTGAGGAGGATAATTGCTCTATCTGATTCAGCATCTATATGAGTCTGTGGAGTGTTTATTGTAAATCAGCAGGAAGGAGCAGAATTATATTTCTGTCAAGGCCTCAGAGGCAAACTCAAGAGTCGTGATGCCGCTACCCTACCTGTTGTGGTTTGGAAAGATAATTCATTATCTTGGCTTAGCACTCTTTTTATCCTTAGGGGGTTGTCTTACAGTTCTGTGACAAAAGTTTATCTTGCTGCTTGTGTCGTCCTCATTTTTTTTTCTGCATTTCAGCGTTTACAAAAAAGGGAAATGAACACACGTCACACACTCAAGAGGCAGAGAATTCTATTTTTACTTAATTATTAACTGTGAGAGGAAAAGGTCAGGCAGTGAAAAGGCATGCTGAACCAAATGAACCACAGCAGTAAACTAATGACCTTTTCTAGAAGATATCAGTTGTACTGTTAAAAATGCACTTGACCATGAAAAAGGGTTGAGAATTTTCCATTTCTGTCAATGAGGCTGATTTGATCCTCATTTATGTCACATTTCTTGCTTGTTATTTGCAAAACTGACTGTTGAAACTTTGCTCCTGTTGGTCGAGTGAAGAATCAACCGAATCGGGAGAGGTTACAGTGAAAGAGAGAAATAAAGTGCTATTTTCAGATTGTTTCACAGAGGTTATGCTCTAAATGCATACAAGCAAATCATCTGTTTCATTCAATCTGCTGTGGAAAAGAGATTTTTGCGTCTCTTTTGGTGTTTTGTGTCTCAGACCAATGCAGACGTAAGCACAAAAACCAGAAACAAGGGATTTTTTTTCATTTTTTTATAGTTCTGCCCTCACACTGTTGTTAGCTACAGGTAAAAACTCATTGCCAAACAATTCCACCTTAAGTTGATAAGATGCCATGACTGGGAAGGGCCAGGATTCTATGCATATACATATGTTTATATTACCATTTTGGCAGATTTTGACAGGAAATGATTGGTTTTATTGCTGAAAATAGCCAAGAAGTTTAGTTATTAAGGTATTATTAGTGCCAGAAGGCAAGAGACGCATTAACAGCAATGAAGTGATGTGATGCGTGTACATTTGACACAATTAATGTGATGCAGAACAAAATATGCTGCAATTCAACAGATGATGAAGAAGAAGACATCATTACAGAAACTGACTCACAAAACAATTTTTTCATTCACATTTTTCTCTGCTGCAGTTCAGTCTGTTTCCGCTTTTTTTTTTTTACCCTTTTTTCCCAAATCTCAAAATATCAAATCTCTCACTATAAGCCACATTTTATATTCTATGAATCCAGTTACACATTTATAACACACCTAAGCCTCAGTAGCAGCCTGGAGCTTTGCTTACCCATGCAAGACTTGGCCAGAACATGAGAGATGCGCTTCAGACAGACTTAAAAAAAAGACAGACCAATCTGTTAAGTCAAAAATCATGATTACAGTTTTGAGATGTAAAAACACAGGGCCTCAGCTAATGACTTTATATAAATAAACAGTTTTACTGCTATAATATTGTTGAAAATTATGCATGATGATTTCATCTCAAGTTGCAGCTGTGGCGTTTTCAGTCCAAGCACTGATGGGAACTGGTGAATATTCTCCTCTCCAGTGCATCAACAAAACCTGCACCCCAAATTGCAAACAAATCATTAAAATAAAAAATAACTTCAAAGAAAAATTGAGCTGAAAAAAAAAAGAAAAATCTACAACAGTGTCCACATTACAGCAGCATTGAACGGAGAGGAGAGGGAAACGAGAGCAAACTAGATGTGGATAATTCAGAAGAAGAGTAGGTAAATATTTGAGGAACACACAGCTCTACGACGTCTTGACACACTTAGGGAGAGTACTGTTGGAATTAGGTTTTGAGAGATTACACCCAGAATTAAAACTATGTGAGAGACAATGTGAGCCAATAAAGGCAGATCACAGAGGTTTCAGGACATTTTGTTGCAGTTTTTTTAGTAAAATTCTGGCCTCTGATAAGCCAGACCTTGGTAATGTGACAGGAGATACTGCATTAAGTAGATGATAATCTTAAAAAGGTCATCACAAGGAGATGGAACAAGACAAATGGATGAAAACTGTGAAATGAATATATAAAGAGGAGCAACTAACTCACAGGATAAAAAACTGAACAGAATCAAGAGAAATAAGCAAAAATAAAATCAAGAGTCAGCTACTTAATAAGCCAAAGAAATTGTGGGTTTCACTGGGATGGGACGATCCAAATCCTTTAAACTTTAAGTTCTTTTTAAGTATTTAAGTTCCATAAACCCTTTTTTGTGTGTTACCGGTTACAATTCGTGTGACAAGACAAAGGCATCGACCCAAAATAATGCATAAAAATGAGGCAAAAAACTGTTACCATTGGTTTTGTAGAGATCCTTTCAATGAAATAGGTGTAGAAAAACTAACCCTTGCAGTTTTTCAGTAAATAAATACTGTGAGTTTTAGCATAAAAATAGCTAAATTGCAATATCTTTTTTCTCTTCCTTTTACAGTAGGTATATAAACATGGACATTTCAGAACTTTTGTAGGAACTTGAAATAATATATTCTACTGCATCTAGAGACAATGACTCCTAAAATAATCTAAATTATCTTATGCTTTAGTGTTTAAATTTGCATAATAATGACAAGTGCTTGATAACAGCTCTTAGAATAATGTATTCATTAAATAATTGCCCAGGTTCCTCCCATCTGCCTAAGCATAGGAAACATGTTCTGTAGGGTGGCATGCATTAGTCAGGCTAAGGGTCTTTGTCGGAGCCATTCATTACCACTGATTAACACAGCCTCTTTCTTCATGCTTCTCAGGAAACATGGTGAGCAAGGAGGGTGGCAAATGCATGCTCACCAACTCAGAGTCTGACTCGGAGGCAGCCCCCGTGCCCTCCACCTCTCTAGCGTTGGAGGTGAAGTATTCCCTGGAAGCCAGTCGACAGGTGAGGAAGAGAAACAAGGCCCTGCAAGTACGTTTCAAGGATATCTGCGAGGCACAGAACGAGCAACGGGAGGCAGAGTTGCAGGCGGCGAGGAAGGCTGGCAAGCCCATCTCATACAAAGTGGCGTACCGCAAGTACATGACCGTCCCCGCTCGCAGATCCATCCCCAACGTCACGAGGAGCACGGGCGTGCAGACGTCACCTGACCTGAAGAAACGCTATCAGACCTTCCCTTTTGAGCGCAAGAAAGGCCACACCTTTAAACACGTGGCCGCAGTGGAAACTTATAAAGGTCAGAATAACGGTTTTGTCATGGAGGTGAAGCACTCCAAGGCTGCTGAGCAGGGTTTAGATGAAGAGGAGGAGGAGGGTGCCTGCGGGGGGAGTGGAGTCCGGAGGACCAGGGCTCTGCTCCATACTAATGAGTGCATTGCCACAGTGGAGCAGCACACTGCACCTGATGGCCTGTGCTCTGACGCTCTGCTGCTCAGTTGCTCTGCAGACACAGACTGCCTTGCAGACACAGCGAGAGGAAGCGGAGCCGGAGCACAGGCAGAGTACCAGCTCTGCAGTGTCCCGTCCAAAGCCAGAACAGGATTACAACACAGAGAGGCTGACACGGACCACTCGGCCAAACGGCAGCTGCTCTGTAAGGAGGAGGGCTCGTCCCGAACCCTGCCGGACAGGGCCTCCAAGGTTACGGGCCCCATCGCCTGGAACTCGCTCACACAGGTAGAGTGTCTGGACAGTCCGTCTGTCCGGAGCAAGCGGAAGAAAGGCCTGCAGCTCAACGGGCTGCAGTCGGAAACACTACCGCGGTCTGGTGGAGGCTGTACAACACAGGCACAGTGCCACACAGGACAGTTATCTGCCCAGCCTCTACGGGGCATGGAGGAGCCTCTGTCACCCTGCGGGGGTGGTGAGGCTGGGGGGGCACCACCTGACTCGATGCAGGAGACCTGTAAGCAAATAGTGCCTATGAATCAGGACGGGGATGTTAAAGCACAGCTCCAGGCCATGGAAAACCTCATCAGCTCCAGCCAAGAAACCATCAAGGTACTGCTGGGGGTCATCCAGGAACTGGAGAAGGGGGAGGCCCACAGAGAAGGGTAAGACATTTAACTGCTGGTCTTGATTAATTGCAGCATGCTTTGAAAGAAAGAGTACAAATCTACACCTTCCCCATGTTTTCATTTACAACATGGCCTTAATCTCAGGTTAAGCAAAGGAAACATCAGACAGATTTATGACTCAGCACGAGCAGTGGAGCCTCCTCTTGATGTGTCATATTATTTCCAGATCGTAGGGACATGTGCGACAGCCACTCAGCAGAACCTTGACAAAAGTATGCAGAGTGTATTTGAGAAATATCACAGTGGGTTGTAGCTGGGCTGTCACAGTGTTCACCTGAATGTGCCAACGGTGCTTTTACAGTACAGTGTCCTTTTGTGATGATTTCCCCCCAGATCTCATAGTGGAGCGCTGCAGAACTAACTCACAGACCAATCATCTCACTCAATTTGGCCCAAGTGGTTCGATGACCCTTTGTATGAGACACGGCCACTCTGAATGTGATCTTTAATCACAAAACTAAGGTTAGCAGATGGTAAAGATATTCTTATTCAAATCAAACAGAAAACATTGCCTCCTCCAAAAGGTCAGTGTGATTAAATGTAATATCCTGGTGGTGAACTGATCTGTAGTGTGTGTGTATGTATGTGTGTGTGTGTGTGTGTGTGGGGGGGGGGGGGGGGTACATACCCAAGAAAGTAAAAACAATCAGCAGATGAAACAGTTGACTCCTATCAACCACAGCTCCCATCACTGTCCTGCTTAACAAACTATGATAAAACAAATGTCACCTCATTTGGTTAAGTATCAATACAGTACTGTCTGTGTCAGCTCTCATTTGTCCAGGTCATCATTCTTCTTGATAGTCCTTCTTGGTTCAACTCTTTTAAAAACGTTCCGTCTCTCATCCAAGAGCACTTCTTCAGTTCTCCATCAATACAGTTCCCTGATAAGTAAGCCTGGCATGAAAACCATCTTAACCCCTGCATGCCTGAATTATGAAAACCTTATTCAAACATTTTTTTTGAGTGATTTCAATCCTCTTTAACCTTGAAAAAAACAATACAATTGAAATATTTTTACTAAATTTTCCACTCACCTGGACACCATGCGTTTGATTTTTAAAGCAAAGAAACGTGTATTTAGAACCTGTCATCAGAAAGTGATATGTGTGAAAACTATGAAATAAAAAACATTTGCCAAACCACTAATCTGATGTTTTCACACATTTTAACATAGTCTAATACTAGTTGTTACTCACTCCTATGCATGGAAGGGTTAAAGAAGTCATGTATAATTTTTACTTATAATGATATATGACCCCTAGAGGGAGTAGTGAAATCCTCTGCTGGTCTCCCATGGTAACCAGATGGGATGAGAACCATTAAGAAACAACTTCTAGAGTCTGTAGTTTTTTTCTCCACTGGACTCAGCTGTAAATGGAAAGAACAGAGTTTGATGCTGAAATGTCACTGTTTCTTCTACACGGGTGAGTTTGATTATGTGTTATTATGGGATGTTATATCTTTGCCAAGTTGTCATTTGTTGATCCACGCTTCAGACTAAACTGTGACAGTTCTGACCTTGTTTGTTGGATTCCAAACAGATTTTTAGTTCAGCTACTGACAACACAAACCGTACAGAAAATTAAAGTGACTTGTGGTTTTACTGTGGCTGTTCTTTAAATTTAAAAACAGAGCCAAGCTAACAGAGTCGTAATGTAAACTATCAACTGACGCAGCGTGTTAAGATTATAAGACACAGTGTTATTTTGAGCTACTGTTATGAGTTTTAGTTTGAAGAAGAAAACTTGATGATACCATAATACAGATGTGTGTAAACAATGACATTTACACTTTATTCAATAAGTGATATAATCTATGGATGCGTGGCGTTGATTTATTGGTGGTTTTGGTGTGTTCTAGTACCAGACAAACCCCTTTAAGTAATAGCAGGACACATAGTTGAAGTCTTCTTAAGTATAACTAGTAGCTTGGTCCATCTGATTGATATATTATATATGAAAACCTTAGATTATTAACAGTAAAGTGTCAAAGAAGAGCAGCATGTTCCTGTTGTTTCTGTATTCAACCCAATTTTACAAACAACACCAGAAAAATTGGAAGGCTCATCACACAATTAATGAGCAAGGAAAGAAGAAAAAACAATTTCACACACTAATATGTTGTCAGTTTTTGTCTCTATAGTTGTTGATTTTTGTGACATGTTAGATGATTTTTAGCATTTACAGAAATGCGAGAATTTAGTTTGAAAAATGACAATTTGTCGGAGCTGCCATCAACTTGTAGACATCTTTAATATCTATGCTAATAAGCGACGACTTGAGGAATGCTATGCTTTGTTTGTATGTTTGTGAAACATCAGATGCCAAGAAAGTTATGGATAATCACATTATTCACTGTGGAAAATCAACACCTATGAAGTAATTAGCAACTGAGGGTGTTAGAGAAAATGGAGGAACATAAAAAGTATGACTTTTCTCTGACATGTACCAGAGTGGAATGATAAAGCTGCGTAAAATGGAAATATACTACATATATAAATATATAATTTCACTTTAATTTAGAGGTTTTTAGTGCCTCATTTTACAAAGCTGGTATCTGCATAAATATTTCATCATGCTTATTTACTTTATTTCATGCATTTGTTTTCATTTAGCTGTTTGAGTGCATTTTATCTTGTTTTAATGGCTCATGATTCGCAGTTGTATTTATATTGTGTAGTATTTCACTTTGTAAAACACATTGTAATCCTGGTTTAGAGAGGTGCTATGGAAAGAAAGCTTTATTTATTAGCTAGTTTATTTATGATTTATCCATCTGTCTATTTTAATCCACCGCAATATATTTTGCATTACCTTTCTTTGCAATGTAGCACGCTTTAATTTGACTCAAATGAATGTTACACCTCAGTGATTTACTATAAATATAGGTTGATTAATTGATTGATTAAAATACATAGTGCATAAAATAAACAAAATGTTAATGTTGATGCTAAATGTTAAGTACCTGAAAGTATAGTGCTTGCAGTCCATTCTACTACTCTTACATGCGGCTTAAAAAAACATTATCAATGGTTTAAATACAGTAGCATGATCCTGATGCTAATAAAAGCCTCATTCTAGACAACAGCAAATGTTGGCACAACATCCATGTGTTTTGGTTTATATTTATACATTGGCCTTTTTAAGCCATACACTGTTTTATTTATCTACTAAAAACCAAGGCCTGTGGAAAAATTCATGGCATGTGAAAAAGCTATTTACTGTTCAATGGATAGTGACTATATACAAAGGGGCTGCAGATAGCATCACACCAGCTGAAATAGAGGATTGTCTATCCAAAGGGATGAAGCAAACAAACTGGGCAATTTGTTGAGTGAATTGCTGGGCCTCGGCACACAGATCCCTATCTGCCCCAACCAGGACTGCAGAGAGCCATGGAGTGACAAAAGCCATATAATCAACATCACAGCAACCCTGTGGGAGTTACACACAGCCAAAGGTTACAGCCCAGAAGTAGCCGACAAAGTGTATGAAACAAGTCTCAGTTTCAACTCGACTGGAGGATGGGCTCTAACCGTTATTAAAGACGGCGAGAGTCTGAGTTTACACCATCTAAAAAGGCAATTATTTTACTTCAGACTTGCACAAAGCGACTTTAATCTTCTTATCACTGGATCATAGAAATGTAATGTGAGAGAAAAACTAAGCGAACATGTGTCACTGCATAGGGATGCAAAGCACAGCTGTCTTATCAGATGTGTCTGATGTAGCAGGTGGAGACGGAACAGGCTTAATTTATAGAGGAAAATTAATGACTGGTGTTTAATGAGGACATCTGGTAACATGTTGTACGTAAAGAAGAAGAAGAATCAGGCTGTGTTTAATACGTTTATGACAAAGACAGATATGATAGAGGAGTCACCGAGGGTCATAAGTCTCCTGTAACCCATCAACGTTTTCTCCATAGGCTCAATCTGCTCCTTACTGCACATTTTTCCAATTTCCAAACTTGTGCTTTTAGCCAACCAAGCAAAAATTCTAATGTTTCTTTAGTCACACTACATTAGCTCCATTCTAACCTTACATAAATGTCACTCACACAACAAAACAGGAGTGCCCACAGGCTATAGGTGAATTGTGAGTGCAATTACAATTGATAAATAACTGCTTATGTTACATGACATGGTTTTCTTGTGGAATGAATTGTGTCACCATGTGCATCCATCACTGCACATGTGCTACTGACAAGCTATTCAGGTGAAACAATTTGAATTCTGTCGCTAATGTGCTGTGACCACAAAACAATATAATGAGAAATAATATGAAAAATGTTTGGTCTTATTAGCGTACACATTAGTAACATGGGCTCCTCATATAAATGCTTTATTCCAGTGGCCATTTTTTTGCATTTACTTAGCCACTTTTCCCTGCAAAACCTCCGAAATTATTTCTTACGGCTGGTTGTGAGGCTGTTGTACGTTAAGGATGATCTTAGCATGATTTAGTAATAGTAACTCTTCCTTAGTATGACTTAAAAAATTGTGTTATTCTGATGTAAAAAAAAAAAAAAAAAACTTCAACTGTAGCTAACTGCTCTTACTGTGCTAATTGCTAATGCTAACACTAAGTGCTGTAAGATGCAGACACAAAATTTCCCCAGCAGAGGACAGTCACAAAAGTTATTCATTTATCACACATAATTTGGAGAAAAACTGTAGTGAAATGCCCACCAACAAAAGCTGAACAGTCCCGTTTATGACTGATGTAATACAATATAAAAACACATTCCTACTGACAGTATAGTACTAAACATTTCATAATCTGACTTTCCAGTTGGAATCCACTAACAGTCTACAATGAACTACGCACTGTCACTCTCTGTCCTTCTCTAAATTGAGGTCTTGCCACTAGTGATTTAATTAGAAGTTCATGTACAAATAAATTGTCTAATCACTTCTAGATGACAGACATTACTCGCTTTTCCATTGACCCTCAAATTGCGTGAATATAACTTTCACATAAAAATTGGTCATCTTGCAATAATAAAGAAACAAATCATCACATTTGTAATTTAATGAAAAAACAGACATTATGCACTTCTATTTTTTCAACATTTGCTAAATATAGGTAGAGTTTTGCGCATATGTCCAATGGAAAAGTGACTACTCACTCCTTCATTCAGAAAAATTCCACTATTCTGAACATGCATGGGGGTCAGTATTGATCTGGTAAATACAGAAAATGAGTGTAGACTAAATGTAAAACAGATATGTATACATTCATATGGATCTGACTGTTATACCCTAGTGGAGGCAATGGTAAGAGTAATAACTTATTTAGGAACAACAATAGCTAATGGCCGAGAAGTTGTAGAGTTTGGTCACAAATAAGGAATACTTTTTGTTTTATTTAACCAGGAAAGACTCAAAATGTTATAAAAAAACCTTTTACGGCAATACCTTAACCAAGACAGGCAACAGTTATGCATGTTCCAAGAGTTTCGACCAAACATACATCATATGAATTATAAGACAAGTATGAAATGACAAGATTAAGGAAATTAGGGTAATATCTACAGCTAAATGCTTGTGCCTCTAAGTCATTAATAAGACATTAACGCCTGCTTTGTAATGACTAATCAAGCACCAATATCCTACTTAAACGTGAGGTAATGAGCAGAGAGTTAATGATGAGTATGTTTGTCTTAATGTTAAGTGTTTTGCTCAGTTTATTTGTGTGTTACATACAATACGATTTGATTTTAAACAGTTAAAACATTGCAGGAGAAGTTAGCAGGCAAAAATGGCTTCAGTAAATAAAGGAATTTAACAATCACCAAAAAGACAAAGAAAAAAATCTAATTATGAGCTTCAACATAACACAAGGAAGAAAAAAAATCAACTTACACACATAAGATCCTGAAGGAGTTGAGATGCAATACAGGGAAAATGTATGAGCT
>JAPTYQ010000012.1:28351923-28364046 GCA_029814465.1 Ostorhinchus cyanosoma | reverse complement strand
AAGGAAGAAAAAAAATCAACTTACACACATAAGATCCTGAAGGAGTTGAGATGCAATACAGGGAAAATGTATGAGCTACAATACATTTTCACTAATTAGAGTCCTTTTTGTAATGTTTTTTTTTAGATAATATACACGTTGACTGTTTTTCTGTTAGGCTTAATTAAAGGGAATGCAATTTTCCATTGATCTTTTTTTCAGAAACTGTAGGATAAATGTTCAGATCAGTCTACATCAAAGAGCCATTTCCGCCAAGTCCTAACTCTAATGTCAGCTGCCAATGTCAGGTTGGAGATCCTTCAAATTCACTTTGACTTCCAGACCAATCTCCAGATTCCTGCAAAGCGGACGGACGGAACGAAGGAAGAGGAGCTTGTTCGGGGGTGTGTGGGTGGGGTGTAGAAAAATTGGCTGAACTTATGTCTCTTTAAAACCTCCCGCTGTCCCTCGAGTACAGCTGTGCTCTGGGCATACAGCGCAGTGTGAAGGATGCGATGCAGTCCTCGAGTGCATCGGCGGTTGCATCCAACAGCACAAAGCTCTGGAATAAATTTGCTGCATCATCAGCCAGTGCTGGCAGGCCAGACCCAATTAATCACACTCATGGGGACTTGTTGCTAGACTGTCTATTAACACTGTGTACGCGAGCATGTTTTCATGCCATTGGACTCCCACCCACTCAATGACCTTTGGGGGAGCTCACCTAGTCGCATAAAGGGGGGGTGGGGTGGCGGTGTATAAATACACCGTTAATGGCACTTTTGGCTTCGCTCTCTCCAGGGAGGCTACTGAAATGAGCTCCACTCTCTTATTTTCTCTTATCAACTCAGTGTGAAAGATAGCTGGGGAGGGGCCAGAGATGGAGGGAGAATAAAGGTCTCGGCAGCATGGGGGCGAGAGTAGAGATAGAGGAAATAAGGGGGAGTTGTTCTGAAGCCGTTGCCCTCGTTCCTCATCAGCGGCCTATTGATTGGTTCATGTGGGTGAAAACTGAAGGTGGACTTGACCTTCTGCGCCGTCACCTCCACTCTAATGGCGACTCCCATAATTACAACTAAGCCGAGCTGAAAACTTTCTGCAAAGATCCCCATATCACAACACTCATCGCCTCTTCTGAGTCTCCCCATTACCTCATTCGGCTACACCGTTAAATAACAATATTGGTATCAACACCTCTAATATACCTGTCAAAGCACACCGTGCAAAGAAGAGTAGATAAGAAGGGGAAATTTATGATAGTGGTTTAATTTTTATTGGTCCTGCAGCTTATGGGCAGCGTGACAAGAGTCCCTGAGTAAGAGAACTGAAAAATGCCTCTGCTGCTGCACAGGGAGGAGAAGGAAATGAAATGTAAGTTAACCACAATGAGAAGTAGGACTCTTGTGGGTTTAGCAGAGCTGCCCACAGGACTACTATACGAAGAAACACTGACTGACAATAATGACCATGTGTTGACATAGAGTGCATCATCCAACATGCTTATGTCAATTCCAGAAGCTTTATTTCTATTTCCTTGTGTATTATTGTAAGTATTAAATGCAGTTTTGAAACCTTGTTGACAGTAACAACTGTTTTCCTCTAAGTTTTGGGCTCTCACGTCAACGAAAACAGCATTTTAGGTCGCAAAATCTGACGAGAATCCATGTAAATGTGCAAAAATTGAGAGTTTGTGATTATATGTATGAGGCTCCCATTCGATGCTTTGGTGAGCTTTTTATCACCTCGTACTATAAAGTGACACTCAACAGCACCTTCATCCACACTTACACATCAGTGTGCTCACCTTTTATGTCATGTAGCAGAAATAAAAAGGTGTATTCTGATGCGCATAGAGGTATTTTGTATGTAGACAGGAAGGGATGAACAGGAAATAATCCTTAAAAATGACAACATAATGATTTTTTAATAAATAAGCACAAGGGGTTGCACTTGTTTGGGTATGACATTGAAGTTTTTAGCCATATTAAACAAAATGACATGCTATATTAATTCTGGTGGATGGTAAACGGCATGAATATTCAGTTTACGAGCGTCCACCTCCTATGTGTTCCACACCTGGTCCTTGAAATAGGTTGAACGAGCCCATAATATGTCACTGTATGTCACAGAGGTAATATGTTGTGTTTTCAGAGGAAACGGTTAGCGTCAGTCAATAAGGTAAATCCGATAAGAAAACCACTGAGCCCCTGAAGCGTGTAACCCGGTACGTGTATTTGTGGTTTTCACCTGGACTTTAACTGCTCCTCAGAGGGAGCTGTAATGAGAACGCAGACCATGCAGAAAAAGACGCAAGGGACGTATTGATAATTGAATATATTGATTGGTTTAAGTGTGAGTTTGTGAATCAATATCATACTGAAACAAAAAGCCCTGAATTACGTGCCATGAAGCAAACTATCAACTCTTAGGTGCTCATTTGGGAGTTTATATGTTTATGTGTTATTATACATTAGATTTTATACAGATGGACAATATGGCTATAGAGTCATTCTGATATTTCCCTCCAGTATTATGGATAACACACAATTTTAGTTAATCATTTCCTGACTGTGACTTTTTCTTAAGCGGCAAAAAGGTGTCCAGAGGATTGAGGTATTTGAGCCTGCATTAGTCAAATTATTTTTGATATGTAGCTCAATCCTACAGAAAATAGATATCTCTAACTGGTTTGACTGAAATAACAATATAAAAGAACGCTGATAAAACCCACTGAGATTGAAATAAGCAGCAATAGAGCCAAATAATCTTATCAATTCAGCTTCTCAATGCAGGAAATAACAAGGCATTGCTGCTGTTTTGTTCTTTTATTAGTCATCAATTTGATGTTTTGGGATTGCGGAGGAAATTGCTGAACTGAAGTCAACAACTATGCTTACATGCACAAAATGATCCCGTTTATGCCTTTGTTCCAAAAAAACACAATATTCCTAAGTTGTTGACACTGCTAATGAAAAATGACTATACTGCACATTTGGAGAAAAGGATTAGATCTGTCTCTACTCTTTGACCCAAGTTTCTGTAAATCTTTTGTTTTATTAGCACTTTTATTATAACTTTCTTGTCATGAATTTTCCAGTTTTCTGTGAGTTATTTATTTACTTATTATTTGAAACATCTTTGTGTTCACGTTGCAATCCGTTTTCGCATGTGTTCTTTTGAGGCAATAGAAAGAGAACGACAAAGAAAAACAAGAAAAATGAATATATTATCAGTGTTTCTCTTTGCATGAAGCGTTGTGCACTTTGTTGGTTTGTGTACAATGCAGAGAAAGTGACTGCAAACAGGCAAGAGGGTATGTGGTGTAAACTGCAGTAAAAAAAAAAAAAAAAAAAATCCATTCCAATGTACTGTAGACAGGTCCAAAGAATGCTCAAAAATGCTGCAGCTGTAATAAAAATCCGAGCAGAACATGCTGTTTACCTGACCTAAATAGAATGTGCAAGTTGTCACTATAAGCTCCCCAAACTTATGACTGATATGAAATAAATACATAGAATAAAAAAGATAATAACTGCGCCGTTTCGTGAGAATATCTGCGAGACGGTAACGAGAAGAAGTCCTTGATTAGAACTCCCCCAGAAGCTTGTCCTGCCGGGAACTTTGCCTCATCTGACCTCCAATCATTCAAACCCGGCTAATGGCTGACACCGCGCTCCCTCTGGCCTGGCCGCCGGACACGGGCCACTCAGGACAGCAGCATGACTCCTCATCACCCTCATTTACCTCAGTCCCACTAACGAGGGATGACAAACAAGATGAGAAAGGAAGGTGTGCTGGAGCAGCTTAACAAGTCCTGTAATTACTCATTCACGACTCTTATCTTCCCCGCAGACTCTCCTATCGAACCGGGCAGGACACGGCCAACTGTGACACATGCCGGAACAGCGCATGCATTATTTACAGGTTAGTGGCCATTTCTCTTCAAAGACGCCATGATCCAAATGTGCCCTGTTCTTTCTCCTTGAGGGGGGATGTGAACAGATAGAGAAGGGACGGTAGAAGACACAAGAGGGGGGCTGGGGGATGCAAGGCTAATGTGGATGCTGTTAATGAGGACATGGGGACGTGTGACATTTACGCGGTTTCTATACATCTCTGTCCGTCTGCACCGTTGTTCTACCAGAGCCTTTACCGGGCTGACGGGTGCTTAGCAGGTGGAGCGTTAGCTGGATATAAAGGCAAAAGGGCACGCTGCTGAAAAGTAAGGATGATACATACTGTAGACGGAGTGAGCACAAGGCCATGAAAGGTGAAATTAATTACCGTCCAAACATCATGAAATATCATCATTGTGTGCTGTTGCCTTGCCAACTGAGCCTCTGCACACTTCTAGATTCAGTTTGATTTATTTGACGTCTCGTACAGACGTGAGTCCCTACTCTTTAGTTCATTAGCTTGTTAGGCTGCCCTTATGAGAGTGTGCAGTTGTGTGTATAAATACTGCAGCTGTGAAAGCTTCTCTGTGTGTGTGAGTATGTTTATATGAAAAAATGATGGTTCATGTGATTAAACTTTTATTTTCTTTGTTTAATATTACTGGTAATGATCTTTTTAGGAGTGCTGTCAGCTCCGGTATGTATAAAACTGTGAAAAGATTCAGGCCTTTTTAAGGTGATTTGCCATCCTCTGCATTTTGCATTTTTCAGTAAAAATCCGGTATTTTCTAGTATTTGATTTACTGATCACATGGATGTTAAGAAGAGTTCAATGGTAATTCAAAGGTTTTTATATCTGAAATCGAGAAAACTGAAGAAAATGTGAGTTTTTCAGAAAAATATATCATCCACTGAATATAAAACAAATGTCTAGACGCACTGTCATTTGTCAAACTCCATGGGTTTTACTGGGGAATTAATTTGGCAGAAGATGACGGTGTTTTCACAGAGCCGCTGAATGTCCGAATGGGTCATATCTGATGACCATGAAAAGATGACAAAATTGCATTTTACACCAATTATTTATATGTATTGACAGGATTAATGTTTTGAAACTGAATGAAGAGTTTAGTTCAGAAGATGGTTTTGGCTGCTATTCTCTGTTTAGTTTTTTATTTAATTAAACTTTTTTTTTAATTCAAATTTTTATTCAGAACAGTATCATAACAAAATATGCAGGACATCACTGGTACAAAGTACACTGTTTTACTTATTTTTTAAAATTTTTTTAAAGGTGTCAATACTGCTCACTGAAAGGTAGAAAAAGAAAAAAAGGGTAATTTGTGAAACTTTGTTGCATGAATACTGCTATATAAGCATAGACTTTGCGGTGCAAAACATAAGAGGAAAGTAAATAGTGAAGATCAGTGCTTTTCATGGTCATCCCTCTTTGTAGGACAATAACATGAATAGCCCTAAAGATTATATATGCGACTAAACATATTTACATTTATTTAAACACACTCAAAATTTACCTACATGCAGAAATGATTTTAGACGTGTCCATAAAATGCACGTGCAAAAAAAAAAGGAAAAAAAGGAGAAATATATCTGTTTAGGTTTTTGACGGTTACATTTTTAATAGTTGGAGTTTGTATCGTTCAAGTTCTCGACCAGAATAAGGCTGAATATTTTTGTTGCACGGTGGGAGGATTGTCACTGACTGTGAAAGTCTTCTTTGCTCAGTCAAAGAAGAACAACCTCTGAGCTGCAAGTATAACCTAAAAATAGGAAGTTTTGGCAAAGGCGTACATCCATCTGTGCGTTTTATTGGTCCTTTCATTACCCCGACGGGCTTCCTCAACACACGTTTCATCGTAACAAAATTTCTCCTGACACTGTTTTTTTTTTTTTTTTTTTTTTCTTCTTCTCGACAAAAACAAAACAAGCCAAATAACTTTTACCCTAATTCCAAAAATACAGTGGACGTTCCCAGGCCTGGCACAGTGTGGAGATAGACCTGGATATATAAAACTAGATCTGATGTTAAAACTGTGAGTCAACACAAAGTAAAAATAACTGTTACTACGTCTATGTTTACTCCTTTTCTTGGATATAAAGTGTGAGTGTGTATATGCAAATGCAGTGAAGTTATGAAATGCAAAATAAAAATAACAACCCAAAATATAAGAACAAGGTGGGTTTCCATCAACTGTGTGGAACTACTGAACTTCTGATAAACAGCAGAGGAAGTGGTTTCAAACTGGACACAAATACAATTGTTTCTCGACTGCCAAAAAAACTAATCAACAAACAAAACTTGTAGTGTTTTATATGCGTTGGCACTTTATGAGAATATCTTGACAAACCCAGAGAGAAGCTTCTTCATTCTTTCTATTCCTCTCCAGGAACAGCTTCCTAACTTCCTAGTTTCCATCTCCTACTGAGAGCATGAAGTCTTTTTAACTGAAAAACTCACCTAACGTCCGATGGTATGCCTAAAAAAACTATAGGATAGTGTATTTCATGACTGGAACAGTTGCATGACTGGGACTTTTTAATAGTTTCTATCTTACTCTGCTGTAAGGAGTGACTAGAATATGAAGTGTTTTAACAATGTAAAGTGCAATTAAAGTTTAAGTTATGATAGGGTTTGCTTGACTTCACAAATTGACAAAATGCACTGTCTTAAGTTGTCAATATGCATAAAACAATCCAATCCATTTTTATTTATAAAGCACAAATTTAAACAAACACAGAGGTTTCCAAAGTGCTGTACAGTAAAATAAAGACGATAAAGCATAATAACAAGTTAAAATATTAAGATAAAAACACAATGAAACATAATGAATGAATAAATAAATACATAAATAAACTGTCCACCCTTGATAAAATATCCATGCAGATAAAAATCAACATTCTATGCGGTGTGAAAAGCCAAAACAGTAGAAGAATGTAGGTAAAGCAGAGTTTAAAGAGTAGATATGCCAACATCTGTAATACTACTTCATTATTGGCACTAAATAATACTTTAATTGTCAAATTATGAAGTTAAAATGTTTACTAGGAAAAGTAAACATAGTTCCTTCTCAATCAATTTTGCACAACAGCAAAAATATTACAGAATCTGTTTCCAACTTCAGTTGTAGAACAGTCTGTCAGGATATTACCCAGCATCAACCTCAACCCTATAAAACCATTTGTATCATATTTGCTACATCAAGTTCAGAAACCTTTATCTTATCAACAAGATCAATACTTTCCTTAAAAGCCTGTCATATATGCCTGATACATGTTTTAAGGTTCCTGGTAGATTATCATCCCACTGCGGGCAGTGGAATCAATACGGTCGTTAATGTTAAATCATCCAACACACATTTTGTAGGGAAGTCTTTGGTAGTTTTCAAAAAGTTCCATTAAGATGAACATTTCTATTAGCATTTGGTTGAAAACTGAAAAAAAAATACTGAGAAATATTGAAATTAAAAGGTCAGAAATAAAAAGGCTATAAAAAATTGTATAAAATATATAGATAAATACATACCTGAACTGTTCTATATGTTTCTAAATATTACTGGTAAAATGTATTTTTGTATAAGTTAACGTTGTGAGCAAAAAGTTTCCAAAACCCAATGTACTGAATGTGATAGAAAACAAATAATAAACAAAATGATTGGGCAATTTTTTTAGTTTGTTTGTTTGGATTGTGTTTCAAGGGCTAATAAACATTTCAATTCCAAAAAAATTTAATTTTGTGGCTAGTTTTTAAAGGGTCAGGTTTTACAGGGTTAAGGGGTCATAAAAACTAAATATATTTTTTAAATATTTGCCATTTCCATCAAACTTTTCTGATCCACTGCTTCAACAGGAACATGAAATACACCAATAATCCAACAAGCTTCTGTGATTAATTCCCATTCAGCTCTTCAGTTATCCACCTAAGTGTATTTGTGCATGTGCACTCAGTTTTCGGAAGTCTTTTAGCCATTTTTAAGAGAAAATTTCACTCAGAAAGTCACAAAAGCACAGATTAAAAAAAAAGAAAAGAGATTTAAAGAGTAGCAGGGTGAGAGGCGATCAATAAAACTCTTCTTAGTGGACACTGCTGTTCCACTCAGTTGGCATTTTGCCTCCGTAGAGCCATTTTAATCATTTTCTATCTGTTGCTCTCAATAACTGATAAGCCTGTAGCCAAACCTCTATCTGAGCCGATCCGGCTTTGGTCACTCTGGTCTTTGAGTCGAGCCAGTTGTGGGTTCTACTTCGGTGTGGGTGGCCTGCGTATCCATGGGGTGGTCGAGTGGGATGGACGCCGTACGCTGACGTGACAGCAAGATGGAGTGAGGTGAGGTGAATTATGGGATGATATGTGAAGGACGTTGGAAGAGCACCACATGACATGAGAGAATTTAGAGGCGGCGGGTCGGGTGCAGGGTTAAAGCGTCGGATAAAAGTGGACAGAGTGCTGAGATAGGAGCTTGTCTGCTGTTATGAATTAGTCAGCACCATGTTTAATGCTAACTCTGTGTGATTTGGCCCTGGGGAGGAAGAGGAGGAGGAGGAAGAGGAGGAAGAGGAGGAGGGACGGCTCTTCTGGTCCACCTATCCTCCATGTCGGCTCTGTCTGCCTGAGTAAAAACCAAATATGCCTACCTTGATGTGGCAGCTTCTGCAGACACACTCTACCGAAACACAAACAGTGTGCAGAGCGTTAAGTCTATATTTATAAAATTCTGCACTTCTTTGAGTGAAGATGTTCTCAGCCGCTCACTGTGCACCTATACTGATCACCACTGTATTGGCAAAGGTGTTTCATTTATGTCTTGCCATGACCTGAATTCTAAATAAGGGGTTAGAATATGCAAAATACAGGCTGCAGTAAAAGCTATAATTATGTCCGCCCATTTGAATACGAGCCAATTATACCTACATGTACGTGGCAGATTGTACTCCAACATATCAGCCTTTTTTTTTTTTCCATAAAAACCTACGGAGAGAAATATCCTTGACTTGGCCCATGCTGATCATCACAATGACAGCTGTCTTCAAAGTGCTCTTTAAACGCAAGAAGAAAAAAAAAGAAAAACTCTCAATTTGGTTTCTACATCTGTCATAGTCGATTGAAATGCATCATCTATGTAGGGAAAAAAAAAAAAAAAAGAAAGTTATTCAAAATAGAAAGGAAAGAGTCTCGTTTTTGACAAACCTTGAATGCTCCTGGCACAGTTTCAACTCGCTACGAGGACAAAAATTTCTGAGTGAGATGTTTGAAATCTGTTAAATTGACCCGAGTTCTTCTTAAAGCGGCTCACTTGGCATGGTAAATTGTGTTGATTGGACACAGAATCAAATATAGCACTTTTATTCACATAGGCAGGAGGATTAAATGGCAATCTAATTACTTAGATCTCCATGAAAACAACCTCTCCGGAGGTGGAGGAACACAGGATAGGAAGGAGGGCTTTGAAGGAACACAGTGCATACGTGGGAAGAATAGCTGTCTCTGATAATCTATTAGGATGTTGTGGGGTTTTTTTTTTGTGGGTACAGGTTTGACTTTGTGCCAGGGTTAAGCCCTTCGCTCTTGCATTTATGATGAAGCTGGAGTCATGACCGAGGTGGACATATGGGTCCATAAATCATTTTAACGCAGCCCGGTAAGGAGCCAGCCGGCCACTCTTCGGTATAATCAATTTGTCCGAGCGTATACAGCATCATCTCACAACCCGTCCTTAGCATAACAACAGCGGCGGATCAATATGGTGCCGGAGTCCATGGCGTGGACTTCAAACAGAATACACAACACGCTCAAGGCTCTTCCCGTTTGTCTGGGCCCGCTCTCCTCATCCTCAACTATCCTGAACTCCCGTCTGCCTCACTTTCATCTTCCTTCGGTAACTTTAGCCCAGTCTTGATTTCTCCCTCCAGTTTATCTTAGTATGCGCTCGCAATTAAGTCGGCAATGCCATGCTTTACTCAAAATGCATGACAGAAAGAGAATAGAGGAGTAAGGGATGAAAAGATTGCGGCGATTTATGCGATGGTGCCAGGTGATGTAATATTTGCTACTGAGAAAAGGAAGGAGGAGGAGGAGGAGGAGGAGCAGGGAAAGATTGGAGGATGAAAAACAAGGGGGAAAAAAAAATCTTTGGAGTCAAGCAGCGAGAGAGAGAGGAGCTGGAAAGGAGCAAAATGAGACAGACAGGATGGTGCAGAGCAAAGCTGGGGATTTGAGATGCATCCCATTTATTTCGAGACCACGAGCATTAAGTCGTGATACGTCGTCTTGACGCAGAAACCCTGTAATCTCATTTTCCTCACATTGCATTTATACCGGCTAATGTGCTGATCAAACAGGGAGATAGATTTAAGTGGTTGTGATTAAGAAAGTCGATTGGGGAGGTCTCCTATAGCTGGACTGTTCGGAACCGGCTACTGTTATTTCCCGCCAGCCCGCTTTTATCATTAAGTTGCATGTCTTGTTATTAATCAAAAAGTAGAACCGCAGCTGATCTGATTGTTAAAGCAACTGTCTGATGATAAAACACTGTTTAATAATGCTGTGCAATGAGAGTGAATAGCAGGAGGGGGGAAAAAAAAAAAGACAACAAAGGAATGGGTATTTAAGAAAAGAAAAAAAAAAAACATCTCCAATCTATTGTGCACGGCTGTGAAAATCAATTAAGTGTTGCTAAAGGCTGAAGAGCTGATTACATTATAACACATGGAAATTACTGAGCAGCGAGGCTGTCCTGCAGCACGACTCTGCCGGGAGAGGATATCTCTTTTTGTGCAAGCATAATGATGTTTTCCAACATGGTGGCACGCTGGTTACCATAGTTACAGGACTGATCCTTGGTAGGACAGACAGCGTGAAAAGGACAGTGGGGACAGTCAAAGGAAGAACACATCCACGCCCGTAAAAAGATAAGGAAACAAAAAGGACGGCAGGGTGAGAATGTGAAGCAGGGAGACAGGGGAGGGTGACAAGGACGAAGATAAAGATCCAGAGATGTTCCGAACGGCGGAATAGAAGGTGAGGGGTGTAGAAGGAGATGAATGAGCTGAAGCATGAAGTTAGGGGTGGTAGAAGAAAAGACGAGTTTGTTTGTTTTTGTTTTTTTTACTCCTTCTTCTTCGGTATGTACTTTTTGGAAAGCAAAACCCCGACAGGAGGTGAGAGGAAAGAGATAAAGGCAGAGTCAGAAGATGACGGGAAAAGAGGTTAAAGACTGACAAGGTCCAAAGTGCCTTCTTCAATTTGTTCTGATCCAACAAACCACTCACAGGAGTTGGAGTCGGGGGATGAGGGAATGCCAACAACGTTCACTTTTCGCTTTCAGCAGGAATCTAAATGTGGAGCGACACTGTGGGGCCTGTGACAGTTTCATGCGACGACGCTGATAACTGGGCCGGGTAGAACCTCATACATTTTTCATTTAAAGGCCTTTTGAGTGAGTTTCAGGCATGAGATGATTATCTTTATTTTTTTCTTTCTTTACTTAAATGAAGCCATGAACATTTTCCCGTGTTTTTCTGCTATTTTTCCTTCGCTTTTTGCAATTTTTCCAGCAAAAATAAAAGCAGTGTTTTGGATAAGCACGACACTTTTAAGCAATAGGCACTTTCGGCTTCAACACAAAACAGCTCAGTCTGAGGTAAAACACCCATAACTACAGTTGGATTCTGGGAATTCGCAAAACTGTGGGTTATTCAGATATATATATGTTGGTGATTTGTGCACTTGAGGTTTCAGTTTGACTACAGTGACTCGACACTGATGCAGGTTTTATGATATTTCCTTGAACAGAATCAACTGCATAATATTGTTGGCCTTGAAATGAGATAAATGTGGGCCAAATAAAGAATATAAACCTGTTTAATAGGTTATTATTGTGTGTAGAAATGACAAACACAGACGTCAGACTGAACTGCCTGAACTCAGATGTCAGGGTGAACTTTTATCTGCTGAAAATCACTTTCATGACATTTAAGTTTGACAGGAGAGAAAAGCAAGAGATCTGACAGGAAACCAAGCACAGGGGGAGGGATTAAAATGCATAAAGGAATAATAACAACAAAAACGGATTCATACCCAGTGATAAACAGAACAAGTGGTTCTTGGCACAACAAACCCCGCCCCTCGCATGTATTGTAGTTTAATTTGGCATCGATCCAGCTGATGTGAGCATATCAATTCCCTCTATGTATGTGCCAAGTTTGACGTAAATTGAAACAAAATTGATGC
>JAPTYQ010000012.1:27944521-27958812 GCA_029814465.1 Ostorhinchus cyanosoma | reverse complement strand
GGTCAAAAGTGTCCGTTTGGGTCTCTATGGGTCAAAAGTGTCCGTTTGCATCTTTTTGGGTCTCTATGGGTCAAAAGCGTCCGTTTGCATCTTTACGGGTTAATTCCTTGCTGTAAAATCAATAGAACGTCGGACCTCGGACCCGCACAGACGACAAACGCTCCAGGTGAACTGCCGGTGCCGGGTTAATCCGACTGTAGATTGTTCCGTCTCCACAGCAGCTGTTTTGGTTCTCGGTAATCGAACAGATCTCCATTTAGAGAATTCTTGAAAGGCCCAAAGCCCAGGCTAATTCATTGTTTCTCCCCGTTATGAGGGAATGTATTCATGCAAACGTTTTCCGACTTCCTCTGTGACTTGTTAGATATAATTGAATTCATTTCTACGTAAGGAAAACAATTATCTGTTCTAACAGGTGTATGCCTTCGACGTGGGCGCCAACAGCTTGGCAAGAGGCTTCCCCAAACGCATCCGAGATGTGTTCCCTCCAGTGGTGAGTGGAGACCATCCAGATGGCAACATTGACGCTGCCTACTTCTCCTACACCCACAACGCCGTCTTTCTACTCAAGGGCACGGGTTTCTGGCAGGTGGTGGGGAGTCGCGATCGTTGGCGGCGGCCGTTTCTGCCGCGCAATGGCCTCCTGCCACGCAAGGAGGTGGACACGCACTGGTTTGACATCTGCAACGTTCATCCAGCTGCACTCAGACTGAACCCCTGAGGGAACACATTCAAGGGCACTCATGTGGGTTACTGACTCGGTAGTTTTACCAGTACGTGTCACACAGTCACTAAATATAGGAGATGATTAGACAAAGACAGCTGTTTGTTGGCTTATTTTCAACCTACACTGCAAAAATCTAAATATTACCAAGTATATTTTTCTCATTTCTAGTCCAAATATCTCATCACACTTAAAATAAGACAGAATCACCTAAAGAGTAACTTGTAATTAGTCGCTTTTCCGTTAGATATATGCGCAAAACTTTACCGATATTTACTAAATGTGGAAAAAACACAAGTGCGCAATGTACGTTTTTCCATTAAATCACAAATGGAATGTTTATTTATTATCGCGAAATGACACGAGAAGTCATTCCATAAACATGGCGACGAATGTAAATATGTTGTTTTACAGATATATTCATTATTATTATTATTATATATTTCCCATCTATCCTGTACTAAATAAAAAAATTGTGGTTTCCTATTGTGTCCACACATACTGCGCCATGTTTATAAGTTCTTATATCTCACTGAAAAGTTCCTCTTTAGGTGATTCTGTCTTATTTCAAATGTGATGAGATATTTGGACTAGAAATAAGAAAAATACACTTGGCAAGATTTAGATTTTTGTAGTGATTTCAAAATACTTTTTTTTCGGTATTTATTTTATTGTTTGCGTTTTTAGTGAAAATCAAGTATTTTTCCATATCATTTGCTTCAAAACGTAATCATCTAAGTCTTACTCTATTTGGATAAAAGTATGTGGACACGTTGAATTCAGGTGTTTCTTTTCTAACGGGTCTGGGACACAAAACGATAACGACAGATGTTAGAATACACTTTTATATTGGGATAAATGTAATTTCATTGGTTAGTTTGGTCAGTTTAATTGTTATCTTTTCTTCCTAAATGCCTCAGAGGTGGTTTTTACTTAGTTTGACCATTTCATTGCCAAACTAGACAAAACTAACCGTCCATGCTCCTCATCTGTGAACTTCTGCCTTTGTCTGTGTTCATTCTGACTCTGCACATGTTAAATAGAACCAGAATAAGCCTCTTTTGTGCCGTACATTTCCAAACAATGGTACTTTCCTTTTGTAAAACATCTTTCTGAAAATAAAATTGGACAAAGCGGCTGAAATGAGCACACACAAATTTAACAAAATGAACAAAAAAAAAACAAAAACCTGTCAAACATTTCCAATCCAAACGTTTTAAGGAGAAAATTCAACAAAGCCAGAGTTTTTCTGCATTTATTGTCTTTCGTCGACAATTGTCTTTTTAATAGTGATTCATATTCCCGCAAAACAAACTGCATGAATTTTAAGTCAATCTGAGTGTGTGTGAGCACGAAAAACAATAGAAAGCGTCATTAATCGTTGTCCATACAGTAATATACCAGCAATTATGGTTGTGTAAGCAATGATTATATTGTCAGAAATGTTTTTCAACGGCTTCACCACAAGATCCATTGAGTTTCTGAGAGTGTTTGATCACATCCTGATGATCAGCAGATGGAGTTTGTTTATTTCAGTCGACACAAATGGGAAACGTACAATTCCATGAGACGCAAATCAAAGTCAATATGCAGATGTTAAATAAGTGTAAAGCAGGGATGTCAAACTCATTTTAGTTCACGGGCCACATTTACCCCCAATATGATCTGAAGTGAAAAGTAAAATAACAGTAAAAAAAAGTTAAATATTATGAAAATGTTTATACGTATGTACAAGTTTTCTTTAACCCGTAAAGACCCAGTGATGCTTTTGTGTCTGTTCCCAAATTAATTTTTCTTAAGATTTAACCTTAAGTGATTTATCAGCATTTGCTATTTTATTGATATATTATTTGCATCTTTTTCAGCATAAATCATGTAATTTCCGGTGTTTAATTCGCTGATCTGATCTGATATCTGATATGTTCATAAAAGCTCAGAGTAAAGTCGAGGGTTATTATATCAAAAACAGAAGAAACTGAAGAAAAAGTATTTAATTGATCTCACATTAAAACAAACGTCAACAATCACTGTCATTTATCAAATTATTTGTGTAAACTTCAAAATGAATTTTTCTATATCCAACCTTTCTGAAGTGATTATTTAAGTATTTATTATTCTATCCTTTGCATTTTTTTTTTTTTTACTGAAAATCAGGTATTTTCCAATATTGAATGTATTAACCATACGGAATAAATTAAGTTATTGTTAATATTTCAACTTTTTCTTGACATTTAAGTCATTTATCATAACATTATCTTGTTAGTTTTGCTTTTTTTTCCAGGGAAATTCAGGTATTTTCTTGAATTTCCTTCACTGATCATGTAGATATTTATTAAAACTGTGAGTTAATTCAAACATTATATCACAATCTGTTCTATCAACTTGACGAGACATTTAATGTGGAGCTGAGACTATTCCTCGACTGTAGGAACCAAATGGTCCAGTTTAAAAACATCAGAATTCCTCAGATCTGTACAGATGCACACACTCTGAGACCTTCTAGTATTATGATATAGATTTTCCTGGTCTGACCCTCTTGGTCTGCATGTGGAACCTGAATTAAAATGATATTGACGCTATTGATTGCTTATATTTTCGATGTAATATTTGCATTTCGTAAACTCCTCCCACAGGTCGGAACTGGACCCTTTGGCCCACGTGTTTGACACCTGTACGCTGCAGTTGTTTTTCTATGTTGTGGTTTTTAAAGGTTAATACATCGGGTTCTTCTTGGCTAGACTTGAAGAGCACTGACTGTAGGAAAATAAATAAATAAATAAATAAATAAATCAGCGTTCCCCCATGAATCCCCTGCAGAAGGTCAAACCTACAGCTGTCATGTGACCTGCGAATCATGACACTTGCCCTCATAAAATGCACTGTTGTGATTCATCCCGCGGCTCTGGTTGCTCCTCATAACCACCTCTGATCCGTCGATAAAAAATCCTGGCAGCGGCCGTGTATAAATTTCCACGCCATCCCTCAAATTTAAGCCTATTGAAATAAAAATTAAGCCAAATGATTGAAAAGGGGGACGAGTCTTATTACTTATTGCTCTTCCATTTTATCCTAATCATTTGAGCTCGGCGCAAAGAAACGGACATTGATTCCATAATCGATACGTTACTTGAAGGCACCCTTATTAATTCAGCTCATCTTAAGAGATTAAGCTCCTGGGGGGTCTGCAGATAACTAGAATTGCGCTTGAGGCGTTCCATAGGCTATATTAATAAATTGAAGTAAAAATCAATTATGAGCCACGGAATAAAATGTCATGGTAAGTGGAGCTACAGGGATGGATGTCATACGATGATGAGCCTGTTCACATGTACAGGAGGAGCTTCTGTTTCTAAATGTTTACCTTATTGATCTTGTATTTCATGTATATTTGATGTGCGTGAAACTGTGCAATTTTGGAATAAATAACACTATAGGTGGCATTTCTGGCCTTTACAGCTGGGTGAAAGCAGGTTTCAAACAGCCTTCACTGAGCCCAAAGAGCACAAAATGGGTACGTGAGGTGTTTAAATGCATAAAGATAGTTATTTTAATACAATACATTGAATAAAATGATTTTTTTTTTTACAGTTAACACATTGTGCAGTAGAGGTTAAAGCCAGATTCTTTTACAAATTAATCCATAAATCATGATAATCACACAAAATAATCCAAATACATGCATAAATATAATATAAGAATTAAAAAAAAGAGCAAGTCATTAAACAGAAATATAGATTTAGACCCTCTAATACCAATTTTGAGAACATTTGTCTGTTTTTAGGTACAAATATTAATTGTAGTCAAATGGAAACATGCTCCATAATCATGTAAATACATGAGCGAAGTGAAGATGCAATTAGAAAAAGATACATTTTCATTAAGATGTGGGAAGATTTAATGAGTTTGACAAGATATGGTTGCTTTAAATATAATAATTCTGTCAGTTCAAAAACTGAAATATAACCCATTTTACTATTGATTCACTAAAGAGTTTACAGGTACATTAATCATTTCAACTAGTCCACTCTTAATATATATATTTTTTTATTTAAATTTTTTTTTTATTATTCAGGATTGTTTGATGTCCAACTGATTATTTCCCAATTTCATCAATAATTAGTTCAATACTTTGTCCAAAACATGCCTGGTTTATTTAGATTTTATTAATATAGCACAAATTATAATACATCATTATTTTAAGGTGCAGATCAAGACCTTAAAAATTCAACTAATCCACCAGGATAAAGCCAAATGGTGAATTGGGAGGAAAAATAAAACTTACACAAGAAGAAAGGTGAAAGGTTAACTTTAGTCTCTAGCATTAGCATTAGCATTAGCGCTTAGCTTACCAGGTGCAGTGAGGTGACACAGAACAACAAAACAAGAACAACAAATAAAACAAACATAAAAAGCAGAAGCAAACACAGAGTAGGAGGGAATCTAGAACCAAACAGAACCAGAGATAACTGGAAAAAGGAAGAGACAGAGAGGGAAAAACACAGACTATGATAGCATAGCGTAGCCTAGCATAGCCTAGCATAGCATAGCGTAGCATGGGGGCATCATTGTCATTGATGTGCTATATGAAAAACAATTTAACATCATCTATATAATTTGTCAAAAGGTAAGATTTTAAATGTAGTCTGATAGATGGAAAACATGACAATAGTTACCTTTTAAAGCATAAATTCAAAAGTATAATAGAAAATTTATAATTAACAATACATTATACAAATATGCAAAAAAAAGTATAAATAAATAAATAAATACACTTGACACAGACAGGGCTGAAGCGATGTTAGTTGCTCAAATGATTTACCAGTTTTTTTTAGGTTCTTTTTGAGCTCCAAACAATTCTAGTTTATTTATATAAAAATTACACAAAGTGCTTTACAATAAAATCAGAAGTAAAATAAACAGGCAAAAAAAACCCCCAAAAAACACAGATACATACAGACACAGCTATAAAAATATAAAACCAAATGGCCATAAACTTACCCTTAACTAAAAATCCAAACAAGAACGTCTTCAGTTGCTTTTTCAGACTCAACTGAGTTAAAAACATCATGACTCATGTGCTGCTGTAGCATCATATAAAAAAAAAAAAGAAAAAAGGAAATGATCTAAAAGTAAAACACGCAAGATGAAAACAAAACCAGAACAGGAAGAATCAGTAATAATAAAAACGTCGACGTTAGAGTAATTCGGCATGTATTTGCGTACATCTGCGTCCTGAGGAGACGTCTCAGGCTGAAAGTGTAAAAAAAACAAAAAAAAAAAACCCAAAGCTAAATAAACAATGATTTTTATCCCACCAGGGGCACAAATAAACACTGTGTAAATCATAAAGACGCTGCCATATGTTTGTTTGCTGCGTGCTCTGTTGTGTTGATGACATCTCAGCAGGAATTATTGATAGACTGATATGGAATCGGGTACAGAAGATGATGCAGTGCAGCGGAGCCTCGTAATCTGTTTGTTTATTCCATTTATGAAGCGTTTCCTGCACCCGTACGGAGAAATCCTAAATGCAAACTGTTTTTTTTTTTTTTTTTTTTTCACAAATCCCATTCTCTGCACACTTCAGTGATCTGTGTTTCTTGTGCGCTAACAGTGCTGCTGCTGCTGAAGCTCCTTTTTCTATTTTTTTTTTTTTTATTATTATTTTTCGGGCCTCTTTCGGAAACCGACCGAGCTTCAGCAGCATCATCATTTGGAGATGTACAACCTGTGTCAGTGCAGAAGAATCCACATGGGAGTCATTTCACAAACAGGACAATCCGACCCCAAAAAAAAAAAAAAAAAAAAAACTCAGCTAGCGCAAAAATCTCCCAAACTCTGCCTGGATGTGAGTAACTTGCAGTGTTGTTGCCTCATATCTGTCTCTCTGAGCTGTGTGGAAAACCGAGTAATCACCTCGCATCATCTGAAATGACTGTCAGAACACGTCCTTGTGGATGTCAAGGTAAAGGATTCGACAGAATGCTGAATGTAGATAGTGTGTTTCACTTGTCAAAAATGCGACTTTTGTCCTGTCGCTGATCTCTGCAGCTGGATTAAGAAATAAAATACGGTGCGTTTAAGGACAACACGGCTGATTACATATTTACACGTGCTTTTTTGTGATAGAAATGTCCATTTTTTTTTGTCTTCTTGCATAATATGGAATATTTCACCTTATTTCTAGCTTAGAATACTTAAAATTTCTACTAATTTTGATTCATTCTATCATAATTAAAATACACTATATGGACTTAAGTATTTGGCATTATTCATTTTGGAAGCAAAGGTTTTAAATTTAACCCATAAAGACCCAGTGCTACTTTAATGACTGTTCCAAAATGAATTTTTTCTCTATTTCTGAACTGATTTATCACCCTTTTTTTTTTGTTTTTTTAAAAAAATAAAACGATCCTTTGTATTTTGCATTTGTTGGTGTAAATCGTGCATTTTCCTATATTTATTTCACAGATCATGTAGATGTTCATGAAAAATTGTAAATTCAAGTTTAATTATATCAAAAAAGAGATAAATGAAGAAAAAAAGAGACTTTTTTGATATTGCTAAATAAATGTAAAAATAAGTGTGTCCATCCACTGTCATTGATTCAACTCCACGGGTTTTACTGGTGAATCAATGTTGTAGAAGATGACGGTGTTTCCACGGTAACTACGGAGCCTCTGAACGTCCAAATGGGTCATATCTGATGACCAAACCTTATTTCACACCAATTATTTACATGTATTGATAGAATTAGTGGATCAACAAGTATTAAACAGTTTAGATCAGTAGATGTTCTATGAGTTAAAAAAAAAACTACCAATACAGTGATATTTATCCCAATATAAAACTATTATCTCTACGGGTGGATTTAGAGAAAATATGGTGCGTTTAAGGACAATTTTACTGATTACATATTTACACGTACTTATGTGTGATAGAAATGTGATATTTCAATTTTTCTCTTTGAATAAATCTGCAAAAATGTCTACAGTTTTTTTTTTTTCTGTCAAAATCAGGCGCTGTGTGTACATTAATGAGGAAAAAAATGTATTTAATGATTTTAGCGAATGGTTGCAATACAAGAGAGTGGAAAAATAGCCACTGGATCTGAATCAGAATCAATTTATTTGCCATTTGCATAAAAAAAAACTGTATTGGAAACAGGTTGCGAGAGTTCAGTAAATGTTACATGAAAGACAGTTTAAAAATGATGTAAAAACAAAAAATAACATGAAAAGATTAATAAAAAAGACAGGTTTGTTGTATGTTTGTCTCTTCAGCTCCAGTGAGAATCCATTTATTATCCACTGAATTGTGTAATATCAATTTTTTTTTGTTTTTCTGTGTTTCTAACTTCTGTTTAGATATCTAGATCCTAAATACAGGTCCTTCTGTCTGTCTTCAGGGTGTCCTGGTTTGGTTTGAGGTGGTTCCTGGTCTGCAGTGGAGTGATGCATGATGGGATCTGCAGATTTCAGTGAGTAATGAATTTATTATTTTTTACAGTGTGCTGCTAAAGATTCCAACGTATTAGATCGTAGAGATATGAACTGAATTTATTTATGTGGCCACTAGAAGGATGATGAGGAAAACGAAAAGTGTCAGGAAGTGACCAGATGGGATGAGAACCATTAAGAAACAACTTTTATAGTCAAATAAACAAAGTGTTAAAACTAGAAGCTGTTGTTTTCAGAATGGAGTCAGCGTTTCTTCTGCACGTATGAGTTGGATTCCGAGGCTTACGAGGGTATATATATATATATATTAATTATGGGATGTTATTATCTTTGCTAAGTTGCCGTTTGTTGATCCACAGTTCAGACTAAATAAACTGTGACCGTTCTGACCTTCTTTGTTAGATTACAAAAAGATCTAGATCAATACAACATAAACCACTTCACTGCTTTGACTTTTGAAGAACTGTGCATTTTTTTATTTTGTTTGAATACTGTTTTTGTTTTTTTCCTCCCCTCTTGTGCTTTTTAGATTTACATAGAGACTATACTGTCGACTGATTCACACATGATTTCCACAAAAGCCTCTGTGCAGTTTTTATAAATATTCCCAGATCCATAATTCCTTCTTTAACCCGCTACATATTGGACTGAAAAAGCAGGTATTGATGTTCGAGAGCCCACTGTGTCCTTTCGTCTCCACGTCAGGGGGTCAGGGGGCAGTTTAGGAGGTGTTTTTGATGGAGAACGTTCATATTCTAACGTTGGTTACCATGGTTTCCACATATACCCCATCTGTCCTCCTCAGATTACATTGCACATTTGACATTATCGTTTACAGCTGCACTTCAGACTAACTGCTTCATAAAATGCAAATGTGGGAGCGTTTACTGTTCCTTTAAACTCCTCTGTCTGTACGCTATAAAAGGAGTCGCCACTAGAGGGTAACCTCCACACACAGAACCTAAAGAGGGATCTGTCAGTGGGATCGGATCCACGGTGTCGCCAAAGGTGGTCACATCATAGTTACTGTCAGTCAGAGCGGAAACGTCTCTAATGTGCAGTATTTAGGCTCGGCTGCCGGGGGAAAGGGTTTGGGTTTTCTTTTGCTTCACCTCCAGTCCAGAATAGACACACGAGTGGAGTGTATTTTGGACGGAAGCCTATGAAAGCAATTAAAGCGAACACATTGTGTCTAATGGTGTTGCAGAGCTATGAATAGGTGGATATCTTTGTCATGGGTGTGTTTCTGCTCCTGAATGTGTCAGGTGTGTTTGGAGAGAACAATAAGAACCAGAGGCTCGTTCCAGACGCTGTAGGTGTGTGTTGTTGTCAGAGGCCTACCCCAGATAAGCTCACATGTGTGTGTTTTCTGTGAAATGTCAGACCGTGGAGACACATTTACCTGGGTCTGCACAAACTCTGTGCTATATTTCACCATGTTTGAAAGGGAATTTGTTTGGGCTGCCAGAGTTTTTCCTCTGACTTACCCAGGCATAGCACGGATCAGCATTTATTCCGCGGTAATAAGCGTGGAATTCAGACTTTCCTGAAAAGCGGATTTCGACTTGAAAGTTGTTTTGCACATTAACTCTGAGTGGCATCGTTAACAAGGCTCTGGCTTGTTTACAGTGGTTCAGAAATCAAGCAGTCTCTCACCTCACTCACAAAGAAGAAACGCACTTGAAACAGTCACGGCGCGCACGTGCACACGCTCGTGCCTTCCATTTGTAAACGCATCCACATGTGCACCCTCATGAGAATCCCATCACACACACACAGATGTGCCCTCGCATGCCTCCTCTCTTTCTGCTTCCCTTTATGCCCCCAGCTAAAGAAGTTGGGATTAAAAGAGAAAAACACTGACTGATGCCTTCATGACTGCCTCTCAATTTTACATTCAGATCAATATTTCAAAAGCTTTATCATCAAATAGTTTTGTGCAAAGTGCTCCTCACTAAGGATCTTTAATGTTGAGGAGAGGTAAATAGGATTTAGAATTCACAAACCCATGCTTTCATGCAGTCATTATACCGTGGAGAAGAAAATAACTCTCTTTGTGTGACGGAGAGCTGTGTAAGTCTGCAGCGAAAACAGTTTTAGACGACAGAACAAGTATATTTGACTTCATATCCCCTCTTGGTTACACTTGTAAGCAGAAGTCTATTTGCCAAATGGAAATAGTACAGTAATTATGTGTCTTCTCTTGAGAATAGCTCATGTATCAAACAGGCTAATCTGAATAAGGCGTCCGAACCATGCAAGAGTAATTAAGGACAGTGTCGCCTCATGCATAATGGAGCATTTAGGTATTGACTAAATACCTGATAAACAAATAGCGTGGGTGCGGAGGAGTTGTACCACGAGCCGTCCGCCCCGTAAAACGCCGCCAGCCCGCTAATTTGCCTGCATCTGTGGTCGCCGAATGACAGGGTCTTCACACACTCGGCAGGCCCCGCCCACTGCAAACTGAACCTTGACCTCTGGCTGAGAGAGAGTTTCAGAGACAAAACAGGAAGCTTTCTGCTGATGTCAGGATGATTGGCAGCTGCAGGTCAGGGCAGGAGGGAGGGAGGTGGTGGTGGTGGGAGGGGGGGTGACGGTGACGGTGGGGCTGTCCCACGCATGGCCACACCGAAGTGACTCCCCTGGCCGCCGCCTCCTTTTTCGAGCCTGGGAAAGTGACAGGAAGCGTACGTGTCGTGGCAGGCTTTGTCAAAGAGGAGAATCGAGCTGAAAAGGCGCCCGGACAGCTGCGGCGGCCAGCGATTCTACCTGCGATGACTTGGCAAGACTTCCATTCACCAAAATTATAGAATATATCACATCACGTACCATCTGCAGTCATGTCTCCAGTGATTAAATCTACTTTGGCTTTGTTTTGAGCTGATTTACTCGAGTATTTTCACTATAATGCAACTTTACATCAACAGGTAAATATTATACTTGTCCTCCTGCGACATTTATCCGACAGATTTGAGCTACTTTTACAGTTTTTATCTCCTTTGAGTTCAGTAAAAGCCACTTTTCTCTGCTTTAATTCTGAACATTTCGACGACTATTTCGTTACTTTATAGATGCGGTTTACGTTTCTCCTCTGACTTTAGTTAAATAAAGTCTGTAAAAACCTTCTCAGATTCACACATTATCACAACGCTGATGCTACAAACATGTGATGATAAGATGGAATATGATGCAGATTAAAGTACCAACAGTTGAAAATATTAAAAAAATGACTTCAAACCACCAACAGGCAACACTTTACTTCAATCTTCAATTTTAATTTTGCAGATAAATACTTAAATAAGCTTTTAATACTTCCTCTGTTGAGTGTTTCTTCAGTAAGTAGGTGCATCCATGTTTATACTTTTGCTTTGTTTTGATCTAATTTATTCGAGTATTTTCACTATATGCAACTTTACATCAATAAGGAAATATTATCCTTGTCTTTCTACTACATTTAACCAACATATTTGAGCTACTTTTACACTTTTGATCTCCTTTATATTCAGTAAAAGCCACATTTCTTTGCCTTGATTCTAAAAAGTTTGATGATATGCTAATTTATAAGTGCAGTTTACTGTTTTTTTCCTTCTTTAGTTAAATAAACTCTGTAAAAAACCTTCTCAGATTCACTGGAAAAGGCATTATCACAAAGCTGATGTTACAAACTTGTAATAATCTGATGGAATATGATGCGTTTCTGTAGATTAAACTACCAACAGTAGAAAATATGGCTTCAATCAGCAGGAAAATGACTCAAAACCATCATATATAACAATAAAACACCAACAGGCACCACTTTACTTCACCCCTTTTAGTGTAATTTTGCAGATAAATACTAATACTCTAGATAAATACAACTTTTTTTAACCAAAAATATAAAATATAGCATAAACCAGCAGTAAAATGACTCAAAATTGGCCTATATAACAATAAAACACTAATAGGGGCCACTTTACTTCACTCCTTTTACTTGAATTTTGCAGATAAATACTCATACTATAGATAAATACTACATTTTTTTTTTTACCAAAAGTATAAAATATTGCATAAAACAGCAATAAAATGTCTCAAAATCATCATATATAACAATAAAACACCAACAGTCACCACTTTAAGTCACACCTTTTATTGTAATTTTGCAGATAAATACTAATACTATAGATAAATACTATATTTTTTAAAACCAAAAGTATAAAATATAGCACAAACCAGCAGTAAAACGACTATTAATCGTCATATATAACAAAAAACACCAACAGGCACCACTTTACTTCACTCCTTTTACTTTAATTTTGCAGATAAATACTAATACTACAGATAAATACAACATTTTCTACCACCAGTAGAAAATATTGCACAAACCAGCAGTAAAACCACCAACAGGCCCCACTTTACTTCCCTCCTTTTATTTTAATTTTGCAGATAAATACTTAAATAAGGCTCTAAATACTTAATAGATCCTCCTCTGCTGAGTGTTTCTTAGGTAAGTAGATGCAGTGAAAAGTGGACAGGGAGTTCTTTGTGTCATGTGGAACAAAAGCTTGGTCAGATGAGCTTTTATGACGCTTCATTCTGGCCAAAGATGAGCTCCTTTAATGAGCGCTGTGTGAGCTTTAACATAGACTCCATTGAGGGGAATGGGAAGCCTGTAAAACAAAAAAAACAAAAAAAAAACAAAAAAAAAAAAGGGACGCTGTCATGTTTCGTTGTGTCACACCAACTGGTCATGAGATATGTGGATTTTACAGACCAGCATCTTCATATGAGGTTTTTTTTTTTTTGTTTAGGGGGTGATTTTAGTGTTGAAAGGCTGGACTTTATACTGTTTCGTCACATAAATAGTTTCCATCCGAGAGAATTTTGAATTGAAAAGGAAATCTGTGAAGTGCAGGAGCATGTTTTTTTTTTTTAACCATCTCCACATCCCATCCTGATTTTCTAATTGTCTCCTCACCTCAGCCTCCCCCCTCTTCCTCCTCCTTCTTTTCCTCTTCCTCACTTTTCCACCAGAGGAACAGATGGGGTTAAAGGATAGGTCGGGGGTGACCCATCCCATAATAAACCAGGGGGGGAAGGGTGTCACACTCTGCACATCACACTGTCCAGGTTTGGTCTGTGCAGCCTTTTACATCTTAACCCAGAAAGACCCAGTGTTGCTATTTTTATTTATTTATTTATTTATTAGTTTTGCTCATACAAATATACAAGTCATTTTACAAACATGAACATATCTGATCTAAGTTTGTATGTAAAATGGAGTTATTGATGTTTTCCTGTCATCTGTGTCACATTTTATCACAATAAACTCCTCCTCAATGGGAGGTAAGTGGTATTGTTTTTGGTTTGCTTGATTATTTACACTAGCAGCAAAACTATTGGTTGAATTCATACCAAATTGGGTTTATAGATTGCCAGTGACCCAGAATAGATGTCATTACATTTTGGAAAAAGTAGATCAAAGTTGAAATTTTTTATGAATTTTTGTTATTTTTTTCCCCATTTACTTACAATGAGTGAAATTTCAAAAGTCTGTAGCAGCAAAACTATTTATTTACTTAATACCAAATTAGGTTTATAGATTTCCAGTGACCCATAATAGATGTCATTACATTTTGGGAAAAGTAGATCAAAGTTAAAATTTTTTTAGGATTTTTAAAAACCTTCCCATTTACTTATAATGGGTGAAATATTTGGGAGGGGCGGGATTTGTTGTCCCTAGCAACACCAATTTGATCATAGTCCGAAGGCACAAAATAATCGTCTCCATCCACTGTCATTTATATGTACATTTGACCTTACCCAAGTCATTTATCACCATTTATCATAATATTATTATTGTTTTTTTTTTTTTTTGTAAATAAAAACCTGGTATTTTCCTGGTTTTCATTCACTGATCATGTAAACGTTCATTAAAACTGAGTTAATTTAAAGGTTATTATACCAAAACAATGAAACCTGAAGAAAAAGGGAGTTTTTCAGCAAATATATTAATAACTGAACATAAACCCAGTGTGTCCATCCACTGGCTTTTACTGGTGAATCAATGTTGTAGAAGATGACGGTGTTTCCATGGCAACTACGGAGCCTCTGAACGTCCAAATGGG
>JAPTYQ010000012.1:27838587-27854533 GCA_029814465.1 Ostorhinchus cyanosoma | reverse complement strand
TCCGATTATTTTTTTTCTCATACTATACTGTGACCATATTTTTTCTCATAAAGTACCATTATCGATCTATTTTTTTCCTCATACTATACTATGACCAATTTATTTTATTCTCATACTACACTATGAGCAGTTTGTTTTTCTCATACTATACTATGACCAATACAATTTTTCCCATAACGTACTGAGACAATTTTTCCTCATACTACACTATGACCAATTTTTTCTCATACTATACTATGACAGTTTTTTTCTCATACTATACTATAACAAAAAGTTTTCGCATACTATAGTATGACACATTTATTTTTCCTCATACAAAACTGTCCAATTTATTTTTTTTTCTCATACTATACTATGACCAATCTTTTTTTTTCTCATACTACACTATGACCTTTTTTTCATACTATAGTATGGCAAATTTATTTTTCCTCATACAAAACTATGTCCAATTTCTTTTTTTCTCATACTACACAATGACCTTTTTTCTCATACTATACCATGACCAAATTTTTATCATACTATACTATAACAAAAAGTTTTCGCATACTATAGTATGACAAATTAGTTTTTTCCTCATACAAAACTATGTCCGATTTATTTGTTTCTCATACTATACAGTGACCATATTTTTTCTCATAAAGTACCATTATCAATCTATTTTTTTCCTCATACTATACTATGACCAATTTATTTTTCTCGTACTATACTATGACCAATAAATTTTTCCTCATACTATGATAATTTTTCTCATGCTATACTATGAAAATTTTTTACTCCTACTATACTATGACAAATTTTTCCCTCATACTATACAATAACTATTTTTTTCCGCATACTATAGTATGACAAATTTATTTTTCCTCATACAAAACTATGTCCAATTTACTTTTTTCCTTACCATACTATGACAATTTTTTTCTTATACTATACTATGACCAATATTTTTCAGTCACAATATACTATGATCAATTTATTGTTCCCATACTACAGTATGTGGTAAAATGTGGTCATAGTATAGTATGTGGTCAGTATGAGGAAAGATATCACCATATGTGTCCTAAAATTTGATCACAGCATGTCCACAATATAAAAATATTCATAGTAAAATGAGGTTTGGATTGTTGTTATAGTACGCGAGCTTGTGTAGTTTTTTCTCTGGAACAAAGTGAGGAAAAAGGCTGATGGGTAGAAAAGTCCTTTATTTTTCACAATTATAATCCATGCCAGTCATACGTACGTGGTTTGATGGTGTAGGGGTTTGTGGTCTCAGGTCACTGGTACAATGTTCTGGATTTGAATCCAGACCTGTTCGCCTGGTCATCGACAAATCACATGCATCTTAATCGGTTAATTGGTTTCAGCCCACTGGTGACTCTGGTACTCCCACAAGCCCGCAGAGGATCACACTGATACAGAACAAGGATGAATAATTGATACAAGTAATATAGACCTTGTAGAAGCCAGGTATACGCTCATTTGAACTGTTGGAGAACACACAAGAAAGCAGAATCTGAAGTAATGAAGGAAAGAGGTGTAAAATGTGGTCATGTGATAAACATGTTCAAGAAAATTGGGTCAAAAAACGGCATTACTGTATAAATGTGACAAAAAATGGACTCTTAGTATATTATGTGATGTGTGTATGTGCAGAAACTGAACACCCTTCAGTCCACACACAAAATAATAATTAAAAAAAGGGGGAAAGAATAGCTGAAGAAACAGAAAATATGATTAAATGTCATTAAATTTCATTGTGTATGAGAAGTTTATATGTGCAAAGGAAGGAATGATTAGTACAACAGTATTATGAATTAAGTATTAGAACATGTAAACACATAGTTACAGAAGTGTATATTTTCCCCACGTTTGTTTTCAATAAGATACTAAAATGTAAAAAAAACAAAAACAAAAGGCATATTAAGAGGTGTAGGATTAGGATAAACAAAAGTCTCACACATAACATTGACACATTTACTAAAATCTCCATTTTGACCAGAAAAATTGTGTTTTTCATCTGAATGAAAAGCAAAAAATGCATGAAAAAACTGTTTTTACATACCACACCAGGAACGCTACAAAAAAAAAAAAAAAGGGGGGGGGGGGACTTGGGACATCTTGCATAGCTGATGAAACAGAAAAGTGATTAAATATCATAATAGTAAAGCATTTAACATTTCATAGTGTACGAGACAAGTTTATGTGTGCAGTACATTAATAAAGGAAGGAAGGAAGTACGTATAATAGCAATGAAGAATGATACAGTACCACAGTCATGTCGTTATAGAAATACAGACTTTCTCCATAATAGTTTTCAATCATAATAAGCAAAGGCCTCACTTTTCCATTGACCCTCAAATATCGCAAATATAACTAGCACATGAAAAATTCACCTAATGGAAAAATGACAATGTCGACAAAACTCTCGTTTTTCGATTTGCGCTGGCAAGAGGTGGTTTTTCGGGCTTTGCGAAATTGATATATTATGCAAAACTGCAATGGAAAGACCTTTTTTCGCAACTACAGTCAGGTGAAAAAAAAAAAGGATGTTGACGGACGTTACAACAAGCGAAGAAAAAGAGTTTTAAAAGAAACATGCCTCGATATGTGCGAACACACCAGGAAACCACATTATTTTTTAATTTAGTACGAGATAGAGTAATAAATCTGTAAAACATGATATTTACGTTCGTCGCCATGTTTATGGGATGACTTCTTGTGTCAAATGATAAACAAATCACCGCATTTGTGATTTAATGGAAAAACGGACATTGCACACTTCTGTTTTTTCGACATTTAGTAAAAATCTGTAAAGTTTTACGCATATATCCAATGGAAAAGCAACTATTGATGCATTTACTATGATTTCTTCTTTGACTGGAGTTTTCAAAAATAGTAATTTTCATCTGGATGAAAAGAAAACATTTATGAAAAAATATTTTTTCCAGATGTCCAGCGACATACATACAGTCCACACCAGGTTCTAAAACAAAAAAAAAAAAAGGGGGAAACTTGAAACATAAAATGTGATTAAATATTATCATTTCTGTAGTACAAGGAAGTAAATTGAGTAAGAGTACACTACTTCAGTATTACAATAAAAACATGTTTTCCCCACATTTGTTTTCAATAACAGTAAAATGTTTACCATATATCAGGTATATAGAGCTAGGATAACATTTTGATCAGAGTTCTCAAAAATTATGTTTTTCATGTGGACGAAAAGAAAACAATGCATGAAAAAACAGTTTTGTCAACAGTAGAGTGTGTTGTAAGATTTGAGGCAAAAATATGATCAAAGTACCACATGTGGTAAAAATGTAGTTACAGTATAAATATAGTTTTATAGAACAGTTGCAGAAAAAAAAAATTATTAGACCACCCCTTGTTTTCTTCAATTTCTTGTTTATTTTAATGCCTGGTACAACTAAAGGTACATTTGTTTTGGACAAATATAATGAAAACAACAAAAATAGCTCATAGTAGTTTAATTTCACAGCTGATACTTATCCATTTCCCATGTTTTCTTGATAAAAACCAAAATCACTTCAACATCTATGACAAACAAGTGCTTTTATTCATTCCGTGTTTTCTTTTCTGTCTGTTTTAGTCACATAATCATTGTATTTGATGACTTTTGAGATCCGTTTCCGGATATCCAGCTCCACACATACATGACAATAGATTTCAATATTTCAATAAATGTCATGAGAGTATGCAGGTGGAGTTTGGTTAAGTATGGGAATGTAGAGAAAATATGCATGAAAAAGGAAGGATTATGCAGACACAAATTATCCCGTGTCACCAGGCTGCGTATATTCAAATATTCCACTGTCGCCTAAACGCTATCAAATTTCCTTGCGCTGTAATTGAGACACGTTTAGGCAGCGAAACGTCACTGAATCCGCTTTAAGTCAGAAGGATTTACTCACGCACCTGTTTTTTTTTTTTTTTTTTTTCTGCACAGGTACCCATAAATTTGTGACCGAGGGGGAGCATCTGGAGCTGACAGGCATCACCAAAGAGCAGTCGGGTTCATACGAGTGCATCGCTTCTAATGACATCTCAACCCCTGATGTCAGGACAGTGCAAGTCACCGTCAACTGTAAGAACTGCGACTCTCACACATTCACCGTTTACGAGCAGCCGGGACATGTGGGAGACATAAAAAATATAGAATATATTCTCAGATAAAGTCTGACTGCGTTGGGCTTGACCTTCTAACGGTGTAAAAAAAAAATAAAATGAATGGAAAGTAACGAAAATACTCACTTCGTGTGCTGTACAAAAAAAAAAAAAAACTGTTTTGTTTGTAATGTGTTTTATAGATCCTCCCTTCATTTCCAAGGCGAGAAGTACGGGTACTCCGGTTGGACAAAAAGGCGTCCTGCAATGTGAAGCCTCTGCTGTCCCGAGGGCAGATTTTGAGTGGTACAAAGAAGACCGCAGGCAAGTTTCCCATCTGAGCTGTGTGATTTCTGCAGGCTTAGATTTGTTTGAAGTCTGTATTACATTCACACAGGAACACCTATTCCGCCGCAGGGGGTGGACTCGCTTTATTCGAAACAAACCGCATCAGAGCGACGGCTTTTTTTTTTTTTTTTTTTTAATCATGTCCTTACTTTAAAATCAGCTGGATTTTTAGATGTAATGAGATAAACCTTTATTGGCAAAACACAACGTTGGTATTCGCATATTATGAAAAATAAAAATAAAAAAATAAAAATTCAGTCGGATCGTATGCAAAACAGGCGTGGACACCGAAGGCAGCAATTATTATTTTTTTACACGGTAATTGGTTTATGTCAGTGAGGTTTGAGGCTCAGAGATTTAGAGAATATAATGGTGTAATACAGGCTTCTGAAGCTGAAGGCTGGGAAGATGTTTATGAGCAGCCCCGCAGCTGGTAAGCTGATATAAACACAGGCTATGTTGCACTGTTAAATGGTCCCTGACGGTGACAGTGACGCCGCTCGTCGGTTCCCAGAAGTCAAAATCAGTCCCCAAGAACAGAAAGATTGAAGAGGCAGATAAAATAAATGACTAGCATCCACAAAAGTGAAATACAGCAGCGAGGCAGAGAAAAGAAAGAAGAGGAAATGCATAAAGTTACAGTGAGAGGCTGTGATGCACTTGAACGATGAATAAATGCATGTGCGGCGTCTTCAATGAGGATGTGAGTTATATTTAAAGATGTGGCTTTAAAATGAGAACTGTGGCGAGTGGCGCCAAACTAACTGCAGTCCTGGACTTTCCTCATGATTTTGATCAGATACAACACCTGATAATAGAAAAGGGTTCCATCTGATGACCATGAAAAGATGACTAACTGTATTTTATATGTACTGAAAGGATTAGTGGATCAACAGGCGTTAAACAGTTTAGATTAGTAGGTCATTATGGTGGATGTTTGGGTCTTCAAGGGTTAAATACGACCGACTGATCAACAAGTCTGTTTTAGAAGTGACAGAGGTCTCCGTGTTTGCTTTGCCCAGAGTTGTGTCTCTCAGGTACACTGCAAAAATCCAAATCTTACCAAGTGTATTTTTGTCATTTCTAGTCCAAATATCTCATCATTCTTAAAGTAAGACAGAATCACCGAAAGAGTAAGTTGTAATTGAGATATAAGAACTTATTTTTTAGACAATAGATCTGGAAAATCTAATTTCAAGGAATCTTACCAAGATCATTTTCCCTTGTTCCACTGGCAGATTTTGTTTTTGCTTGGATTAAGCAAAAACATAAATAAAAATCTTGAATTAAGCCCAAAAAATCTACCGCTGGAACGAGTGAAAATGATCTTGGCAAGATTTCTTGAAATAAGATTTTCCAGATCTATTGTCTAAAAATAAGTTCTTACATCTCAGTGGAAAGTTCCTCTTTAGATGATTCTGTCTTATTTTAAGTGTGATGAGATATTTGGACTAGAAATGAGAAAAATACACTTGTAAGATTTAGATTTTTGCAGTATAAATAATTTTTTTCTCTATATTTGACCTTTTTAAGTGATTCATCATCATTTATTCTAATATTGTGCTCTGTATTTTGCATTTTTTTAATACTTTATTTTATCAACAGATAATACAACACAGAAACTAGTGGTCACTGGTTGAACACCAAATATTTAAATGACATACAGTAGTAATTATAAATTTTTTTGTTTATAGTCGGGTCATTTTCTCCAGTGCTTTATGAAGATATGTTCCTTGAACTGCAGGTCAAGCAATCAATTAAACTGTATTTATATAGCGTCAAATCAGAGCAAAAGCTTTCTCATGACACTTTACATGTAAGGTAATACATAAATCTTTCCAAACAGTAGATTTCCTGTATTATAACCACTGCCTCCGTTTTGGTATTTGGCATTTTTTAAGTATAAATCAGGTATTTTCCTTTGTTTAATTCACTGATCATGTAGATGTTCATAAAAACTCTGATTAAAGTTGATCAAAGACAGAGAAACTGAAGAAAATGTGACTTTTCTTCACATTTTCACATAAGAATTAATGGATCAACAGGTGTTAAACAGTTTAGATCAGTAGATGTTTGTGTCAGCAGTGACTGTTTGGGTCTCTATAGGTTAAATTTAGGCATTTATCAAATTACAAATTAAAATTTATCACCATTTATTTTAAGATTATCCTCTGTAATTTGCATTTTTTTTTAAAGTTTATATCAGGTATTTTCCTATATTTCATTCACTGATCATGTAGTTGTTCATTAAAACTCAGATTCTATTTGAAGTTTATTATGTCAGAAACAGACAAAACTTGAAGAAAACAACTTTTTCAGCAAAGATATTAATAAATTATTGTATTTTACACCAATTATTTACATGCATTGATAGAATTCGTGGCTCAACAGGTATGAAACAGTGATGTTTTGTTTTCTCTAAAGGGTCACAGATGGTAATAGCAGCATATATTCTGCACTGTAGGGATGTATAGGTGAAAAGAGAGAAAAGTTGGGTCACCCCCACAGCGTTAGCCTACATTCTGGAGGAGACAAATCCTCGGTGCCCTTTAACACAAAAGGCAGACAGTCTGAAGTGAGGAGGACAGTCTGACAGTCTGGGGGAGATTAGCAGCACACAACAGATGTTACTCCTTGATTAACAATAGTGTCTGCCAGGGGTGAGCTTCAGCTTCAGCCCCAGCGCCCCGACTTCAACCTCTGAGAAGGAAACGAACCCAAACTGTACGAGGTACGACCCAAAAGGATCCAAACAACAGTGTGTGTCCACGTTTTGTCCGAGCTTTGACTCAAAAATGATCGCTAATAGTAGTTTATATGTAAGTGTAGATGGAAAACAGACCAAAAAAAACAAAAATTATTCTTATTTTTTTAACACATTTAGTTCAATTTGATCTTAACCCATAAAAACCAGAACCATCGACTGATCTAAATTGTTTAATACCTGTTGATACATTAATTCTATCAATGCATGTCAATAATTAGTGTAAAATGCAATTGTTTTTTTTTTTTTTTTTTAATCTTTTCATGGTCATCATGAAAAACTAATTTATTTAAGATTGATTTTAATATTTAATATTTTTATTTTGCTTTTAAATGTTTAAGTGTTTGCCTGATTTTTTTTTTCCTGCTAAGCACTATACAAATAAAATGTATTATTATTTATTATCATTATGGTCATTTTTTTTTGTTTTTAATTTTATTTTGTACGGTTTTATTTATACTCTTATTATTTTTATTCTTTTACTTGGGTTTTATATATTCTTCTGTACGCCACTGTTTTTTTTTTGTTTTTTTTTGCACAGTTTCTATGTCTTTTAATCTATTCTGTATTTTATTCTTTTATTTTGGTTTGAATTATTCTTCTGTACAGCACTTTGGTCCACTGGGGTTGTTTTAAAGTGCTTTACAAATAAAGTTGGATTTGATCAGATATGACCCATCTGGACGTTCAGCGACACTGTAGTTACCATGGAAACACCATCATCTTCTACAACATTGATTCGCCAGTAAAACCCATGGAGTTGGATCAATGACAGTGGATGGACGCACTTGTTTTTATGTTTATTTAATGATGTATTTTGCTGAAAGAGTCCCCTTTTCTTCAGTTTTCTCTGTTTTTGATGTAATAACCCTCAACTGTAATCTGAGTTTTTATGAACAACTACATATAAGTAAATTGAATATAGGAAAATACCTGATGTTCACTGAAAAAAACACAAAATACAGAGAATTATGTCATAATAAGAGTCAATAAATCACTTAAGAAAATTTAAATATAGAGAAAAATATATTTTGGAACTGCCACAAAAATAGCACTGGCTTTTTATGGGTTAAACAGGCCAGACCAGTAAAAATAATAACATCATAACCTATAAATAGTGCCAATTCTAAGTTTTTGTCTTTGTTTTAGTATGAAAAAAACTCATGAAATTATGAAAATATTTACATTTTACAAAAAAAGATGTGAATAACCTGAAAAAAGTGACATTTAATTATGAAAATTAGTGCAATTTTAACAATATTATTCCTCAGTTTATGTGTATTACATACAATATTAAACAAATATTTGGTAAGAGGCATAATATTGTTAAAATTTTTCAAGTTTGGAACTAAAATAAGACCAGTTTCTACAATATTACGTCTCAGGTTAATATTAACACAACTGACAGATCATAATGGATGTACTTTATTCATGCATTTTATTGTGAAAGGACAGTGTAATGTTATTTTTTTCACTTACATTTTTTCCCCACATCATTTTTCAAGAAGAAAATTTGTGGCTGTCATTATTAATAGGTTATTATATTATTATTTTACTTGAGCTCACATTAGTCTGTATGTGGAACATGAACTAAAAAAGACTTTGACAACCTTCAGCGTAATTTTTGCACCTTCGTCAGGCCGCGTGTTTAACAGCCTTAGGTTACAGGATACATGTGAGCACTCATAAGTATGTTACATAAAAGCAAAGCAATTGAATATAATGAAAATATCTCAAATGATGAATGTGGGTAATGTTTAATGTATGTGCACATATTCAGTCACAGTCATGTTGTTTAGTAAATAGTCATATCACCACGGCAACTAACGATTATTCCCATTGTCAGCTATTCTGTTGAGTACTTTCCCGGTGAATTAATAAATCATTTGACCAAAAAAAAAAAAAAGTGTAAGGAAATGATGAAAAAGTGGTTCCCAAAGCCTTAGATGTCATCATTGTTTGGCTCCAAAACAGAGGATATTTAGTTTACGGTTATATAAGAGGAAAAAAAAAACCCAGAAAATTCCCCAAATAACAAACATTTACTGAATGTATGTTTATGTAATGATGAAAAATGAACATCTCAAGCGGTGATTTTACACTAAATAGTCATATTCTCATACAAATGCACGCCGCTTTAGGAGCTTCCTTCTAAGAATTGCATTAAATGAATTATTCATGTGAGAGAGTGAGTTACACAACACGGTGCATGTATATATGACTCGTGTAAAGTAAACCTGAATATATAATAAAAACCTTATTGCATGTATGGTAAGATAAAGACTGGATTTACTCAGTGGAAGGCCAACATCTGTTCGGAATAAAACATATTTATTTAAGACTGACCCTCATTATACATCTCTGGAACTCATTCTAGATATGTATGTATAACACACAGTTTCTGTTGGAGCTCCAGTCGCACACATTTGGCAAGTTATCACGTTTCAGGTCTGTATATTGTGAAAGTACTTTTGTCTATATGCACAGCTCAAAACTGTGATTACTTTTCATTACTGCAGGGCGGACCCGACTAAGAGTTAACACAAAAGGGGTGGCGAGTGTCGTAAAGTGACGTAAAGATTAATATTTTGCTTTTCGACGGTAAATTCCGAGTCGGGGAATTAATATAAAATATAACAGTTTCCTACGAAGTTAGAATAGTTAAAGAAAAAATAAACATACCGTGGTAGATATTAGATGTCAAACCTCTCTTCACCCCCCCGGTTCGGAATGGTACGGTCCGTGTATGTTGTCACAGGCTCATTAGCGTGCAATCTTGGACAGTAGTGCACTGGGCTAATGTTGTAGTTTGCAGGAGCTGCCGGAGCCGCTCGCCCAGCTTCCTGCCTTGTCTGCCGCCTTGTTCTTCTGCCTTTCTGCAAAAAACAAAAGTCACACCATGGTCGAGAGAAACTAACAAGCTCCCCTCGGTGTTCCTGGAGCTCACCGTAATGCTTGTAAGTGTCACTTTTCGGCGAAATTATAACTTTTCCTAGCTGCTTTTTAGCTAGTTTTAGCTAGTTGGCAAAGTTGGATGTGATGCTCAAATGTGTGGTAAAGTAGTTTCCAGACATGAAACGGGACTAATGCTGGTGTTTTGTGTAACTTAAACTAGCTCCATGTAGTTAGCTTAGCAACTTTTCTCATGTGTCTGATGCCAGCTATGTCCCCTTTTGTCTCCTGAGGGGGTTACTGACTGATTATTTATGGGCTCATTCCCTCTTTATTACATCTCTATTACACTCCATGGATTAATAAAAGGGTTTGGGTATTTGGAAAAGTTGAATAATACTCATCTGGGTGAGTGTGAAGCATGTTTACACCCATGCAAATACTTCAACTCAGCAGATTTGATATGATAAAGCTCCTTTTTCCTACTTGATAGAACCCTGACAGTGTGATTGTCTTATCCATGCAAACTGAGTCAGATGAGCTGACAAAGCAGACAAATGTTCCATGAAGTTAGCAAACACATACTACCTTCATTGCATCAAAAGCATTTTCATGTGAATAAGCTAGCTTTGAAGTGAAAACTTTGTGATCTCAAACAGGTTTTTTTTTTTTTCTTTTTTTTTTTTTCCCTCACGCAGTGCCTGCATGGCTGGAAAGGTCAGAGTTATTATGTGACAAAAAGGTTTTTAATACTTTCTATACAATACAAAACAGAAGGATTAGGTGCTGCGTGCATAATATGATCCCAAGTGTTTTTGGTGCCTCTTTTTGTTTATGTTATACTTTTTGTCGTAGCAGAGGAATGCTGTTGTCTTATCTGTGTCTAGCTAACCTTCCCCTCAGGTATGAAGACAGGCCCGGCTGACACACTATCCAACAGATTTGGCAATTTAAGAGCTCAGTGGGATCATAAACACAAGAGCTTGTTAAACCTGAACTCCTCAAAGTGTCCCATGGCCATGATTATGACTGCCAAAGTTCATAAGTGGTTTAAACATACATAAATTATGTGAAGCTGCAGAGAAAAAAAAAAAAACCCACAGCAGATATGGTCCAGTTGGATCGTTTTACCTTTAGTGTGTATACATTTAATATTTTATCATCAGTCGTTTGTGGCCTTCCTCTCGAGTTCACAATCCTGTTTGCTCTGTAGCCTGTGTGTAACATTCTGTGAGCTCCCGTCACACCAATTTCTTTGCCAAACTCATTTCCCTTTCATGAGGGTTTTTGGAAAAAGGGGGTTTCAGGGACTGTTTGTGCTGGTTAGTTGGACAAGCTCAGTTTTCAGGGCCTTTTCTTCGGAAACTGAGAGCATCCACCTGGAGGGCTGGCAGGCTCATCTGAAAGAGTGTTGAACAGTTCGAGCTCCAGTACAAAAGAGGCTGCCTATCAGAGCTCGCACATGATGTGTGACCATATCACTGGGAATTTTTTTTTGAGGCTCAAAGATCCTGCTTAATGTAATGTGACTGTTGTGACATTTTTCATAACACTTGGCTGGAAAAAATAGTTCCTGGCTGTCTTAGTCTCCTGGTAAATGGAAATGTGGTGTGGGGGAGGATACGTTTCTACATTTCTTTTTCCCTGTCAGCTCTTAATTTTGATTGCTCTGTCATGTGGATGTAACTCCTTCCTATTTAGGGCTTATTAAGGCGTAGTGTTATCCTGCTCTGGAAGTGGAAGGTTGTTGTGTCTTTAGCCTTTTGTAATTAAGAGACTTTGTTAGATTTAGCATTCAAGTGGACAACATTTCTCTCCAACTTGGACAGGTTGCCTGAAAGCCTCGATTACAGAGCCCAACAAAGCTCTTGTTCTGAACAAATGTATACAGTGCAAGTGATTATGTATGAGATAATTAAACAGCAGGCCTGCTTTAAAACGTAGGCCTCCTTGGCTGCCATGCATAGCCATGCTGAGCCTTTGTGTTTATGGTAAGTGGGCAGCTGCATGCCTGTGAGACCTTGGCTCCAACCCAGACCCTCAACTGAGCTTGATAACTACTATTGAAGCCTCCCAGCCATGCTCATTTCTGACTATTCACTCACTGCTTTAAATGTAGAGGGTGCCTCCTGTTTGACATAGCCTAATTTCTGTGAACATGCAGGCAGCTGTGGCTTAGCATGCAACCTACAATGTGTTTCATAAATTCCTTTTTTTGGACATCGGGCCGTATCAAAACCCAGTGGCACCTGCCCTTTGTGGCGGCTAATTAATGACAAGGCTGCCAAAGAAGGGTTTAAGTTGAAAGAAAATCAAATTTCACACCGAAAGCAGAAAAACAGAACTAGTTTGCAGTTTGTCATGGAGGCTTTTTGTGCCCTCGGCAACTGCCTGTTGGCCTTTTATGATATGCTCTGTCAACACACCCACCATTATGACATGTGAAACTGACTGATTGTTCATGAGGCTGAGTTATTGCACTTTTGAAATATATTCACTTCCCATTTATATTTGCACATTTACGTTTTTAGGTAGTTTTGCAGTTTTATTTAGAGGAATTGTTCCATTTTTTTAGTTTTAGTCCTAGTTTTTCAAGTTTCTTAAGGAAAGTCTTGATTTGGATAAGTTCCAAAAGTCTAAATGAACAAATTATATCAAATATGATTCATAAAACTATTGTTTAGACATTTTGTTCTTGTAGACCATGAACACTGAGGGGAAAGCTGCTTTTAACTGCAGTTCTTTTTTATTTTAGTTCATGTGGCATACTTTTTGTGCTTTTTATTTCGATGAACAAAATGATCCCTTAACTGCTAGTTAGAGCTTAAATCTTAGTTTTTGTGAATTACAATAAGCCTGCAAACCATGCAGCTCTAAAGAAAGACGCCCTGAGTCCAACTAGCTGGAGGAAACACGCTTTTTAAGAACGTGCATATTTCCTCTCGGAGAATCTTTCTGCGGAATGGGACAGCTAAACATTAATTTTACCCAGCATTCCTCTCACAAGTGTTACAGAGATGAAGCGCAGCACAAATCCTTCAGTTAGGTTTCACATTGGGCCGTCTCAGGTGCTCAGCAGATGCTCGGATTACTCAGATGGCCACAATCCTTGGATTGTTGTGTGCAGGACACAGATCCGAGTGCCATGCATGCATTTCAGCAATATCAAAGTGACGCAGAGATGTGAAAGAGGCGAAAAGTTCTTAACAAGTTGGTTTGCTCAGTAGCCTATATGGGGTGCGACAGTGTCAAACAGTGTTGCTTACCACCAGCTGTCCAAGTGCTATAATATGGATTAGTATTAGCTCACTCTAATTGTCAGTCAGACACAAAGCTGCCAAATCCTTATGTAATATTGGCCTAACCCACAGGATTACAGTCTGAGCAATGTATAGAAAAGCCGTTCTAATTAGAAAACAGCATTTAGAGCATTCTGAGGTGACCACACTTAAGATACCTATTGTAATGGATAAGCTGACAGTATAATCTTTTTGGACTTGGCCTCAATTTGTGAGTTTTAGAAGGCTGTCATTTGTCATAGTGCCCTTAAAAGATGAGTTTCACAAGTAGAAGAAAGAGCCCAATCAGCTCTGTGGTTTCCTCTCTTGTCCTATCTCGCTCTTATTTATGGCGTGTGGTAGCTCGCTATATCTGACACCCTAAAGTAATGACGGTAACCACAAAGGAAACAGGGAGCCCAGTTAGTTAAAGGCAGCGTTACTGTTGTCTTTTAGGGAGGCTGCTGTCAAAGCTGACTCTGCTGCAGTCCATCAGTGCAGACGATGCAGAGTCACATGTGAGGAACGTCCTGCAACGCTTGTTCCCCTTCTCAGAGATTAGACTTCTCAGCTGTCACGGTGGTTGCTGCCCCAGCCCTGATAAAGAGCTATCAGGCTGCAGAAGCAAAAGACTCCCTCTGATTCCAGATAGTGGCCACATCGTTATGGAGGTGAGATGGTTCTGACGTCAGGCGTCTCTTTTGGCAGAACTTCAGGCCTGTCTGTGCACATTTATAACAAAAAAAAAAGAAAAAGCCCATGGAGAGCACTACTCAACATGCATGTTTTATAGTCACCAAATGTCATAAGTTTGACTGCGTTTCAAAGGCTGTGGGGCTAGGTTTGGCTTTTATAATTGTGTGGTATTCAACTTATGTCATGGAAACGAGGAATGTTTATAATTATGTTATAAACCTCGCCCACTCAAAGCACACAGCCTCCGATTTAAAAAAGCAGGAGAAAGATGAGGAATCATTGGGATTCTCTCGCTAGGCTTCATGTTATGGGTGTTATTTACAGCAATGTGTGGAAAAATGTTTAGATCCTCGACTTAGTAACTGTGAAAATACTGCGCTTTAAGTAAAAGTTATGCATTCATGACTTAACTTGTGTAAAAGAATGTTAGTATTATTATAAAGTATGAAGAGTAAGTGGCTATTATACGGTTTAATGGCGCGTGTGAGCGTTTTACTGTTATATATGATGTTTTTGGTATCATTTTACTGCTACATTAATGTATATGTTACATTTTACTGCTGTAGATGTTTAAGGCTGAGCTCATTTAACATCTTTATATACTGTTCATACTAAAATCTACAGCAAAGCATCACATTATAGAAGATATGTTTGCAGAGTTCCTGTCCTGTGAGAACCATGTATCTCTAAAAAAGGCAGCATTTCAATAACTCAGAAAAACAGCATTTTCCAGCAAATCATCGAGGGTTTAGGGTTAGGGTTAAGTCAAATGGGCATTTTTGTCCACGAGGGAGTATCTGACACTGCAGGAAATAAAAAATACAATCAATTTTGTTGATAATCTTTGACATGTCCAAGGCTCTAATAACAACCAATGTTTCATCCACCTACTGTTCATTTTATGGAAAATGTTACAGTTTTTTGTGTATTTTTGTCATAAATCACTCATAATTCAAATAATTAAACCGGCATTTAAAGGGTTAAAATCCTGAAAGCTGTTGAATGGTTGGTAGTTTTGAGCAGGGGGGAAGTTGTTTAAGAGACTTCTATAAAAGAAAAATGTTGATGTATGATGATTTTATAATAGTTTTCTTGTGCGTGTACATTTTTGTCCATGAGGGTGACCTTTTTTTTTTTTTAGGGAAGCATGAGAGTTAAAGACAGTTTAGCTGCATTATGAGGACAATTATCTCAACCCATAAAGGACACTTAATCCTTAAGCTCATCAGAAAAAAATTGAAGAAGTTCTGAAAATGGTCAGACAAATGGAGTAAAAACTAGAGTATTGAAGTATGTGCAGTAAAAGTACTTGGTTCCGCGCCATCACTGGTTTACAGTTTAGAACTCAGATCCAGATCAACTACATCTAGGAACGGAAAGCATCGTTTGACATCCTGTTTGTTTGTGTAAACACAGTGTTTACGAGCCTCCCTTCCATTTCACAATGATTTCTGGGGTGAGGTTTTTCAGTCCGTGTCTGTCACCGAGTCATTAAGTGTAATATATAAACACTCGTTTCCTCTCCTCCTGCACGTCCCTGGTTATCTGTGCCGCTGAACTCAGATCTGTGTGGTTAACGGTCACGCACAGTGTAAGTAGAAGCCGACCTGACCTCCTCCAACTCCGGGCTTTGATCAGTGCTTTTCTATTCAGGGGCCACAAGTTAAAGCTGCCAGACATCCTTGAACTCCACCGCTCTACATTAGACCTCTGCTGCAAACATCCTTGTATTTAAAGTTGTTTTCCTGACGTGATAAGTGTTAGTAATGGAAATCATATGCTGAACACAAACACCACCACCAGTATGTCAGCTCTCTCAGGGTCTTGTGATGCTGCCCCCCCACCC
>JAPTYQ010000012.1:27703787-27714927 GCA_029814465.1 Ostorhinchus cyanosoma | reverse complement strand
TCTGAGATTTAAATTGACACTTTTTTTTTTTTTTTTTTTTTTTTTTTACTGTGTAGCACTGTGTCCTTATGGGTTAAATGTTTTGTCACATAAATCACTGTTTCCACTTAATGGATTTTTACTTTTAGTGGCTGTTTGTAAATACTGTTTATCTAAGAAGAGTGAATCAGAAATGCGGCAAATTGCTTCAGTGTTTCTTATTTTACCCCCATTTAATTGCGAAAAATAAAGAGCTGAAGGGATTTCATAAAACTGCACACACAGTTATGCAGGTGCCGGAGGATGAATGAGGAAAGAACGTATGTATTCAGGAAAATGTGGTTTTTGAAGGAAATGAAAAAAAAAAAGATTCACAGTTTGATCCACGCAGACTCCTGTTTCAGCGACGAATGACGACGTGAGTGTAAAATAAACTGGATGTACTTGGTGTAAGATGATAGATGAGCTTGGATTGCATTTTTCTTTTCCTTGTGAATGATAGAACCGTGGCTGAAATAGATTTGTGTAGATGAAAAGAGGGAAAAGTGAGAACAGTGACACAAAGCAGGACGTGTGAACAAAAAGGACTGTGATGTAAAGCAGAAAAACACACTTTTAATCATCTTAAAATCCACCGTTTCAACAAAACTATTAAATACGAGCAATTAATTCTATCCAAAGGAGGAGAATCGGTGAATATCTCCGTGCTTTACCTGACTCAGCTCGCTCGTTTCCTCTTAACTTACTGAAAAAACATGCAACAGAAAAAAATATCAATTATCATTTAAGCCCAAACTTATTAAACACCGCAGCAGATATTGTCAGTTTTCACATTTTTGATGTATTTAAACCCTTTTTTTCCAGGTTTATTCCTTTATTTTGAGCTTTCTTAAAAATACTGCCTTGAGCGTTTTAATGAATTTCTGATTATTTACAGACTGTTACTACGCTGCTGCATCTACAAACTGTTAACCAAGCTAAACCCTTTTATTTTTCTTCTTTTAAAAAAATAATATCCTCTGTATTTTGCATTTTTTTGGCGTAAATCATGTATTTTCCTATATTTAATTCATAGATCATGTAGATGTTCGTGAAAACTCATTAAATTCAAAGTTGATTACATTAAAACACAGAAAAATGAAGAAAATGTTTGGTTTTTTCAGTAAAGATATTGCTAAATGAATGTAAAAGTAGTGAAATTGTACCACGTGTGAGTCACTGATAAAGTAAAATCCAGTCCAACTTAAGTGTCTAACTTCGATACTTAGAAGTCCATGTCTCGTTAAAAACTCTACATTCTGAATCAATCTTTCTTTTTTTGGCGTTAACTGACCAACAAACCAATCAGCGCATTAGCCTTATGCTAACTACAGAAAGTATGAGCGGAAAAAAAGCTTAATTTAGCAGATCCTTCAAAATAAAAGCAGTGATGTTGTATTAGTTGCATCTATTATGATCATTTATATTTGCTTTGACTTTTAATTTGCCAGTGACCTCATGTGGGTCAGACAGGGTCGCCTACGGGACCCCAGGTCTGATTTAGTGAAATATTTATAAAACTATTGTATAAATGTACATAAACCAATAACACTTTATCATATACCTCGAAAACATCAGCAAACCAGCACTTTTGTCATTTGTTTTCCAATTAATCTAGTCAATTAATTTAGCACATTTCATCTCTGAGGCAAATAAATAAATAAATAAACTGTACACCAGTGTAATTTAATAATCACTGATTGCAGCCTTTCATTATATTGTTTTCATGTAGATTAAGGTTCATTTAACACCTTTTTTTTTTTTTTTTTTAAAGATCTAACATCCACGTAGAAAATAAACGGATGCTCTGGGATGCTGCGTGCATCCAGACGTCCTCTGGCAAACTCGACACGATCAGACGATAAGAAATGATGAAATATCGGAGTGGAACCACAGCCGGCGGGTCCGATCCTCGCCGTCGAGCTCCGTGAAGGTGCTACGATTCCATCTGCAGATTTTTTTTTTTTCTTTTCCCTTCAGCCCTATGAAATCCTTGAGAAGTTTGCTTTTCCACTCAGCCCGGCTGCACCTCGGTGACAGGCTGGGCCAGAGTTTACATCCACGAGGGGCCCCTGGTTTTCATATTACAACATGGGGAATTCCTGCGGCCTTGTTGCACAGAGCGCCGACTGTTCGCGGCTCCTGCCAAGTCCATAGTAACAGACAGGCCTATATTTAGCTGTGTTTACGGCCTATTGGAAAGCGCTTAAAATAGTGCGGAGGGAGACACTTCTGCCCCACAGGGGTTCGTGAGGCGCGGGAACGTCGGTCTGCATAAACACAGCTCTTATTGTACGACGCGACGCCCCGGCAGCTCGGCGTTCATGTGGAGGTTTGTGTGTTTGTCTGGAACGCTTCGGTCCAAGTTTGTGCAGCGGCGTTCGACCTAAACTGCCTCATCTACATAATCGCAGCCGCCTCCGTCCCATTATTGTGACTTTTATTTCACAAAGATTAATCTTGTAAGCTAGCGGTTCCCAACCTTTTTTGGCTCGTGACCCCATTTTAACTGAGACTTTTTTTGTTTTTTTGGCTAAAATTGATGTGTTTTTGATCATGTTATAGTTGAATTAAGCAAAAAAAAAAAGTAAAAATCTTGATTTAAGTCGAAAAATCTGCTAATGGAACAAGTGAAAAGGATCTTGGTTAGATTTCTTGAAAAAAATAAATAAATCAGTTCTTATATGTCAATTACAAGTAGACTTGAAAACAAAGGACGGTAAATTGTAATTCTGTGATTGTTAGTGTTCAATTTTTCTTCGATAAAAAAAAATATTGAAAAATAAAACCCCCCCCAAAACCAGTCCGAGGTACTATGATGCAACAGTAAAAGTCCTGTCATCACATTCTTTTACTTCTTTTTCGTGCATCGATGACTGTTTTTTCCGCCTGATGCTCCAACGTGAACCTGATTCCTTCACACATATTCACATTTTGCTTTTTTTTTTTCTCTTCGCTACTATTTATTATTCGTACTGTAACACAACAACAAGTCCGAAAGCCAAACTTCTATCTGTGTAAGACTTGGCTAAATACCTCCTGGTTGTCAAATGGGATTTTTCTGCTCGGTAGTGGATACAGGAGCGTTTTTTCGCCACCGGCTACAGGCTCGAGTCGATCCAAAATACTGTGGACTTTGAATGCAGCCTTTGCCCCTGTCCTCTTATCTAAGAGGTTCAGCTCTCCAACCCGGTCCAGAGGGAAACCTGCAGCTTTATTAAAAAAAAAAAACCTCTACACCTACAGGAAACAATGACTGACAGTCCTCAGCATCAAAGGTTTAACCTCTGCAAGTGTCGATACTCGCGGTTCAGACACTTCAAAATGAAACTCCGGGCTGAAACGCATGCGTGCACAAACCTGGGATGGATGTCAACCATCTTTCTACATTTTAAATGAGACTTTGAACCGCCTTCGTCTCAAAGGGAATTATAACATCACCAGACGCGCACGAGCCTCGACTTCAGCCCCTATACGTTGAATTTTTAAAACTCGCATTTACAATAATCTGACAAGTTTCTCTCTGAGGTTTGATGGGAAATCTACCGTTGACCTCCGTCGCCGGTGGTGGAACGTCTCAAAGTATTTGTAACTTTCTAACTCTACTCAAGTTACTTTTTACATATCTGCACTTTAATTAAGGAAAAATAATAATAGTACTTACATTTTACATCTAATGCATACATCTTCAACCCTCTTTTGTTGGAAGCTTCGAGAATCTTTTGTGATTTATGTTCCTTTGTGGGCATATGTAAATCTGCCTTTTTTTTTTTTTTTTGTTGTAGTGTTAACTCTCACCAAACAGTGAAAACAAAGAAATTCAATAAAACATAAAAGTCTAGTAAATCCTAACAACATTAACCGTCTACTTACGAACAAAATTAAACTAAAAGCCTCAACTGTGTATTAAAATTATATTTCAACCCTATTTCTGCGTAATGACACCAGGATGGTCGTTTTGTGCGCTGGCCCTTTAAATACGCATGACCCCGCCCCCTCCAGGATGTTAACTGTGCAGCTCTGTTCCGTTCAACCAACAACTGAACATTTTAAGTAATCGGCTCAAAGTTTGGATATATTTACAGTTTTTACTACAACTGTTTCTGCTGAAAAACAATGATGTCGTACTCGGAGAAATGTTCGGCGGAAGTTTTGACCTTATATGTGCAAATGTCGTGACGTAGCTAGTTTTAAAATGTAATAAATTAAGCAGGAATTGAAACAGTTTGTAGAAATCCACTCATTTTTTGCCGGAATGAATATAAAAATAGCTTTGCAGCAGCTGAACTGCAAAAACCTAAATCTGATCAAGTGTATTTTATTCATTTTTAGTCCAAATATTTAATCACACTTAAAATAAGACACAATCACCTAAAGAGGAACTTTTCAGTGAGATATAAGAACTGATTTTTAGACAATAGATCTGGAAAATCTGATTTCAAGAAATCTTAAGACAATTTTCACTTGTTCCATTCATATTTTTTGCTTGAATTGAGCAAAAAAAAAAAAAATCTTGAATTTACTTCAGTATTATTGTTGGTGTAATACTTCTCTTTTTACTTCACTCTCTATTTTGCAGGATATCTGTACTTTTACTTCAGTGCTAAGCTTCAGTACTTCCTCCACCGCTGCCCATCAGTTTCCTGGATGATCTGGAGTCACGGTTGTGAAGCGATCCGTCTAATGACGTGTTGTTGTGCAAACAGAGCCCCAAAGAAGTTGAGACCTGCAAGCGAGTGAGCGCTAAAACCCAGATTAAGCCACAAAGACAATTGCTGTTTAAGCAGGGAGGGAATCAGAAGACCGCTGGAAGCTGAGATAATGATGTGGCATCAGCAGATAAAGCGGCGGTCGGAGCCTGTAGCAGAAATTCCCCATAATGTAAACGAAGTGGGATATCAACACTATATTTAAGCCAAATTCCATAGACCCTGTTTGGATTATGCCAGCTCTTTGTTAATATTATGGATATATAACCGCCAGATTTTCCACAAGTGGACTAAAAAATGTAATCAATCCATCCGTGTGGTGGCAATTTTCCCTGACGATCCCCCTCCAGTCCACTAATCCGGGCCTAAATAGAAAGTCTCTTCCAGTCTAAGCATTGGCATCCGCAGACTGCAAAACACCTGCTCTAACCTTTACCAGCTGCGAAAAAAATCCAAGTGGTAAACATCAAAATTGTTTTTCCCAGCCTATAAGGAGGTGGAAATTCAGATATTGGGAGCAGGGAGGTGGAATGGTTTTTGGGCGGATGGTGGTCCGGCCTGTGTGACCCCAGTGTGTGATGGTGTGAGGGGACTTGTGCAGACAGCGCCTAATGTCCAGCCGACTAGAACGACTTACCCCCCGTTCATTTCTTGCTTGTTCACTCTGCGCCGCTGACAGTTGAAGCCGGAGCTGTGATTGCCGGCCCGCCCCCCCCCCCAAGGCAGGCATGAGAGAGTAATGCTGGGCCTTCGTCTGACAGGCTGAGAGTCAGAGGGAAGAGAAAGACAAATAAAGCCTGAGTAGAGAAAGAGAGATGAATTAACCAAAAAACGAGACAAGAAAGGAGAGGTAGACGGCGCGCAGAGGAGAACGTTGAGATATAAAGAAGGAAAGAGGCTGAAAGAACAGAATACACCTGAAGATCAGTGGAGTCCGAGAGTTCCCAGTGTTTCTGAGGAAATACACCACGTCCCAAACACACATTACAGATGCGCAGCTATTATTCATTGTAATGTATAGTCAATAAATGCATGTTGTTGATCGTTTAGCATAAAAAAAATATGGGCCAGATGGTGATATTTTCCCTGTAATTTATACAGAATGAACTATAACTGCCAAATGAATTTAGTGGAGGAAATGTAAAGAAGTTTCCAACCGTTAGTTTGAAGATATTAAGAGTAAAACTAATCCTCCGTCTCACATCAGTCGATCATCATAAAGCTAGCTCTATGAATGGTTTGAACATTTGTAGTTAACTCTTTCCCTGCCGGAGTGTTTTACACAGAGTTACCAGCCAGCACCAGCCGTTTTGGTCAAATCTGCACATTTTTTGAAGGTCCACTGAAAATGTTGTGTCAGGAGTTATATGAACACTGGATACATAAGAAAAAAAAAAAAAGAACAGAACTTCAACTTTGAAACACTGCATTCTTTCATGAGGTATAAACATTTGAATATTGGTAATTTTCTGGGGGAAAAAAAAACATTGAGCAAAAAAGGAAAATAGCATTTTATTGATTTTCAAGATAAAAGTGACTTCCTTTTTACATTTTTTACTCTTTCTTATTTATAGTAACACTGTAGTCAAAATCACAAAACAAAACAATAACAATAATAATAATAATAATAATAATAATAATAATAATAATAATAATAACATTTCTGCGATATCCCAACATTCCACAAAATGTTAGGGAAACCAAAGACTACACACCAAACATCTCCTAATACAACTGATTCCTTATAAACTTCCCACATTTACATCAATTATGAGTATTCTACATTTTAGTTTAGTCTTTTTTCATATAAACACTTCCATATTCCTCATTTTCAACAAACACAATAAACAAATGCTCTAAATACTGTAGATTTCTGGCCTTTGTTTGGCTGCACCACATCCTCTTGCTGTGTTTGGTCTGTAAATAATTATATGAACATTTAGTTATTTATCTATTTATGAATATATGTATTTATTTATTTAATATAAACGACAAATAAAACTGTCATTATGGAGCTGAACCCCATCTTTCTCCCTCATCTCTTCCTTGTCCGTCGTCTCTAAAAAGTTCTTCTGAAGGTTCATCATACATTGAATTGTCGGAGTCTGTGTCCATAATCATCTTTAATTCAAAGTGAGTGGTTCTGTAGACGTTGCTATGGGATACCGGTGATTCCAGTTTGAAAAATTTTGAAAGTGATGATTCATTTTGCCGGAAAAGCTGCTTCTTTGTTTGTTTTTGGATGAAGGAAAGCAATTGACACGATCCGCAACAGCTCCAACTACAGTAAAACAGTGAAAACAGGGAAATCTCATCACCTGTATTTAAATAAGGGAATAGTTGAGATCCTTCCAGGTGTCACAGTTTGCTTCACCGCTGTCTCCTCCCTCACCTTCGCACTCCTCGTTGGCCTCATCAGTTGCACCTGTTGCTCCCAGCTGTACCTAATAAACTGGCCGGAATAGAAGCTCTGCTGGTTCATTCCATAGATAAATATAATATATACATAAGAAAGGCTAGAAGGCGCAGGCAGGAGTCCTCAGCGTCACTCAACGGCGGCCATCTTACCTCAGGAAAGCTCTCTGACTGGCTCTATGGCAGCTGGTGGAAGGTGAGTGGTCTGCTTAAACAAAAAGGGTCATATTTCTGTCTGTAAAGTGTTCTTCTCTGCCTAGATTCTAATATTCTACTCTAATCAGTCCATGAATCTCACCTGGGAGTTACATTAAGTATGCAGGAACGTAGCTACATCTCTGACGTTTAGAACAAAGCAATCCGTTTGAAAATGTGTTGAAAAATGAGCCAGATATGGTTATTGACATTGACATTAATGTTATGAATGGGTGGAGCTGCCTGAGGTAAGATGGCCGCCATGTGGTGACATCACTCTCCATTGGCGAACAGAGCATGAAAGTCATCCAGCTTTTCTTATACATGTGTCTATGGTTCATTCAACCAGTGCTACATTGTTTTTGCAGATTACGTCTGACTGTCCAGCGTTGTTTTCTCACCTGATTTCCAGTTGCGACCTCACCTGATCCTGACTACATCTCCTCGTCCCAGCCCTGGTAAACCAAACCACAGGCTGCTGGTTTTGTCTGTTTCCTGGTTCTCATCTGTCCAGTCACCCTGTCTGAGCATCGTCTTTCCTACATAATCCTCACAGTCAGTGTCCAGTTCCTGCACTCAAAATCCAAAAAGTGTATTTTTCTCATTTCTAGTCAAAATATCTCATCACACTTAAAATAAGACATAATCACCTAAAGAGTAACTTTTCAGTGAAATATACAGAACTTATTTTAGATCTTGAAAATCTTATCTCAAGAAATCTTACCAAAATAATTTTCACTTGTTCCATTGGCAGATTTTTTTATGTTTTGCTTAATTCAAGAGTTATTTATCTATTTCTTTATTTGCTAAATTCAAGCAAAAATTTAAAAAGAATTGTCATTGGAACAAGTGTAAATGATTATGAAGATTTTCCAGATTTATTGTCTAAAAATAAGAAAACTTACTCTTTAGGTCATTATTTCTTATTTTAAGTGTGATGAGATATTTTGACTAGAAATGAGAAAAATACACTTGGTAATATTTAGATTTTTCCAGTGTTAATGCAGGGTAGAGGGCTGTGTGGGCTTCTTTTCTGAGGCTGCTGCCCCTGAACACGGACCTGGATAAGTGGATGAAGGCGGTACCGAACGATACAGGATCAGACCCCAGTGGACTAAAAGTACCTTTTATTTATTATTTCATTAGGACAGACCCGATAGCTGGCCCTAACCGGCCCCGCATGAGAACTTTGGTAAATTAAAAGTAAATGCAAATATATATCATACAGCTTTTATTTTGTAGAATCTGCTAAATTAATGTTTTTTTTGCACGTATTTCCTGTACTCAGCCTAAAGTTTATGCACTGATTGGTTTATTGGTCAGTTTCAGCCCATTAAGATGTCAGCTAACACCCAAAAAAAGAGAGAAAAAAAGACAGATTAATTAAGAATGCAGAAATTTTAACAAGACATGGACTTCTAAATATTTCTTCACTGAAGTCAGAAAAGAAACTGAGATACACAAACAAACAAACCTGCATTTATAGTTTATCAAGTAAAGTTAATATGGAGGGAAAAAAAGTTAACATGGAGCTGCTTTTGCACAGTTTGAAAATGTTTTTGTGAATATTCATTAAATAGTTGTGTTCATTGTATCATTTTATTGTTTCATTTATTGTTTTTATAGACAAAGAGCTGCAGGTGAATTAATCCAGCCCTTAATAACTATCAAAGTTTGTCATGTGGCCTCATGGGAAAATGAATTGTCCACCCCTGCTTTAGAAGGTACATGTCTTTATGTATGTAATATACACTGTAATCAGTATAATATAATTTGGATGTAATATCTACCTCCTTCTACAGTATCTGGGGGGATAGTTGACCGGGGGGGGGTGATCCTGTTCCAGAGGGGGGCTCACCTGCTGGGTGTCACCAGGCAGCAGGGGCTCTGGACGTCCAGCTGAGGAGAGGAACCGATCCAGTTCAGAGGACGTGGGTCTGTCCAAATCTCACTCACAGCTCTGTCACTGTACTGAGAAGTTCCAGTTAGAAACAATGAAGAGGTGAAGACAAACACTGTGACTGGTGAAGACACATTTTTTATGTCTCAGTTGTTAAAAACTTACTTTAACTTCATTTTACTCTCTTTCTCCAGCTTCCTGCCAGCTGTTTGTGCCTCTTGTGTGTTATTTTCCTGGGAAGTTTGAGTCGAATACTCTGCAGTCTGCTTTTTCCAGACTTACCTATTAACTTGTCTATCTATCATTTCCCTGGGAGTTCAGGGGTGGTGCCTTCACTGACAGCATATATTTTGGAAGATGTGTATGTGCCTGTGCATCGGTGAGATATGAAAGTAGAAAGAGCAGAAGAGAACATAAGGACAGGGAAAATAAATCTGTCAGCGCAATACCTATCCCTTCATAGTAAATGTACTTTCAGACTGACTCCAATCAACTTGTTTGAAGACATTTATTATTTTGGAAAATGTGTTCTTCAGACATGACTTTCATCAAAAAGGTACAGATCTTAGGAGGGAGAAAGGTAAAGAGGAGGCTTAGAGAAAAAAACAAAAAGTAAAATATGGGTATGGGACATAAACGGAGAAGGAAACTAAAAGAGGATTCATGAAAAAGGCTAAACGGTACAATAGTAGTTAGTTCATATTAATTGTTAAAGACTCCTTTGGAGCTTGTATTTGTGTCCTGTACTGACATTTCTATTGTATTGGACATTTTACTGTAGTGACATTTGTATGAGTCTGTTTTGCTCTGTGTTGATGTTACCTAACCTCATTTTTAAGTTGATGTCTGTTACTCGGTGATAACAACCTGTAAACTGATTTCTATATAAAAGCATTGAGCAAAGTTTTCCCCAAAAACCTCGTGTACTTGCTCTAGAGTCATCCAATACCTGCCAGACATAAACAAAAGCTTCACGAAAGCATTTGGAAACTTTTAACCTAAACCTTAAAAAAAAATATGAAATTATAATTGTAACCAGTTATTAACAAAGCTCCTTTATTTTGCCTTTAGATTTTATGATTACAATTTACTTTACAGAATTTACAATTTATTTTGTTGTACTTTATTATTTAGACACAAGGGGAATTATTTTTACCATCAGTGTCAATAAAATTAGGGGGAAAAAATCTATCCAATCCATCTTTATTTATAGAGCACAAATTTAAACAAGCACAAAGGTTTCCAAAGTGCTGTACAATAAAATGAACACAGTTAAACATAAAACATAGAACATAATAAAAGCTAAAAAATACTAAAATAAAATCACATAATAAATGAATGAATGAATAGACTGTCCACCATAGATAAAATATAATAAACATCCTATGTGGTGTAAAAAAGCCAAGGTGTAGAGGTGGTTTTAAGAAGGGTTTTAAAATCCGACAGTCAGGAGGTCTGTCTAATGTACAGCAGCAGTTCAATCCAGAGGTTTGGAGACGCGTCCTCTGAGCTTCAGCCTGGTTTTCAGAACCCTGAGGAGCAGCTGGACATGTAGGGGTGCAGAGGTAGGCTGGGGCCAGACCATGTAGACATTTAAAAGCAAATGAAAGAATTTTAAAATGAATTCTTAAATGGATAGGAAGCCAGTGGAGTGAAGCTAAAATTGGTGAAATGCGCTCAAACTTTCTTGTACCAGTTAAAAGCATTCTGAACAAGCTGAAGGGGTGCAATGGAGGACCCACTGACCCCCATATAAAGACCCCCCGCCCAGTGGTCACAAAGGCGTGGGTTAATGTTTCCAAGTGCTGTCGTTGGAGAAACAGTTGAATTTTTGCCAGTTGCCTGAACGGGAAGAAAGTCAATTTCACCACAGCTTTAATCTGGGTATGAAGAGGGGTGGGGG
>JAPTYQ010000012.1:27380754-27390825 GCA_029814465.1 Ostorhinchus cyanosoma | reverse complement strand
ATAAAATTAAGCAGACTTTGGGGTCCAGTGGACTCGGGTACGCTGTGTGAAAACGCCCTTATATTAAGGTTTTACAGAGTCAGTACTGTACAGCACATGGTGTTCATAATGCCTACAACAACGTAACATATTTTAATCACATAAAAACGCGTGTACGTTAAAGATCAAATCTACTTCTTGGCTCTTAAAACGATCTCCCAGGATTTGGATTCTTGTTTGTATCATCAATAGTTTTGAATTATTGTGGTGAAATGGATACAATTCGTCTTTTAACCCATAATGCATTTTGTATTTTTTAGTTTTTTTTTTGTGTGTGTGAGGGTACAGCTGTCTTCTATCCTTTTAATCTGTAAAGCACTTTGTGAGGTTTCTCTGAGAGAAGTGCTATATAAATAAATATTACTTACTTTTACTTACAATATCAATACTGTCAGTTCTGTTGTCAGACTGAGGATGAACAAGTCTTATATGAAAAAAGAATGAACGATGCTCAAAGTTAAGTTCAGGAACGGCCATCAAATACTGCAGATTCAGTGATGAAATAAAGAGAAGCCCTGAGTTCCTGGATCAGTAAAAATGCTCTACCTCACTTTAAAAGAAGAGAATCTGGTCCTGATGTAGATCCAGCCATCCTCTGGGAAGACCGAGATAATAGTCAGAGCTTGTGAAAAATTTCCAAGCAGAAACGTACTGTGGTTTTCAAGTTACAGGTGCAACGCCTGCGTTCTATGAGTCAACTCTAGTGGCTTTGTCATTTCTTCTTTGGACATTTTTTAGGTGGCTGAAATAGACTTCATAGCTGTGCCTGTCTATTTGTGTCACATAGCCAAAGTGTTGATGGGTCAACACGTCCCCCTCTGCTCACCTCCTCACCCCACCTTTAAAAACCAAGCACCGAACCTGGATGACAGAGCCTTTTCTATTGCTTCTCCAACCCTCTGGAACTCCCTCCCACCCACCATCTGACACTGCTCTGACCTCAGCACCTTCAAATCCCTTTTAAAAACTCATTGATTTAAGATTGCTTTTAATGTTTAACTGTTTTATATTCATATTCCTGCCTTTTGCACCCGCTTTTATCTGTTTTTAATGTGTTTGGTTTTTGTTTTTATCTGCTCTATGTAAAGTGTCTTTGAGTTCCACGAAAAGCGCTATACAAATAAAATGTATCATTATTATTATTATTGTTAGACCTGGATCAATGCTTTAGATCACAGGTGACGCAGCCCTTGTGTCGCCTACACCCAGAGCTGGGCTGGACTCTAACATTGCATAATTAACATTCGTGTTAACATTAGGCTCATTTTCACAGGCTTAAGTTAAATATCTCTGTCATCTCCACTGTCAATCTGCAGTGAAGATGGACAGGAAGTGTCGTCACGTCTGATTTGAATCCGCATTGAGTCCAGTCCGAGTATGCACAGATATCCGCGGAGTGTATATGGCTGACTCCAGCTAACTTTTTGGAAGCCTGCCCCTAGTGGCCTGACTTATCAGTGCATGGTAAGTTTTTGGACACACGGACAACCAACTGATGATAGTACCCAGCAGCCAGTGTGTTCAAAATTTGACATTTTTAGGATATAATTACAGCATGGAGCTTGTTATTTTTCACATAGTGAGGTGGTCTTTTATAATGGTAATATGCAGATAGTGGAAGGAAAATGCCGATCCTCCCACTGTGAGATGGAAATATTCATCCTTATTCTACAACCTGACAGTAGAAGTCTCAGCTCCGTCTAGGAAATACACTGACCGTAGACAAGTATCTCACAAATGCAGAATTACACCATGATCATACTATCATGAAATGGTTTGTCTGACAAATAATACATGTCATTATTTCCAGGCTCCATGTAGGTTTTTAATACAGGCTTTTTCCTCATTATACCCCTGTTACGTCATTATGTGTGATTTAGTGTCTGACGTTGGGCTTTTCTTCGGTCCCTGCTTCATAGAGGAGACTTAACTGCGATTAAATTAACAGAGGCTATTTGTTTTGGCGATCCAGGATATTACTGTGATCCCAAAGTAAAGGCTGGAAGATATGATCAATAGAGGTTCATGAATAATAAAGAGGCAGAGTGGAGCCGAGACACTTAATTACAGTTTCAAAAGCCATTCTCCTTAATTGAGGAGAATAAAGGTGGTGAAGTGGACTGAACGGCAACATTAGAAATAGTCTGAATTTTTTTTCTTTTTTTTTTAATGTGGTGTGAACCTGAAAAACAGCAGCTGGTGCTCTAGTAATAAACTCTCACTGCGAAATAGTCGTGTTAGACATTTATCAAGGGTTATTTTTGCATTTCTGTGCGTTTGACACTTAATACGGTTGTTTATTTTGCAGTTCTGGTCATTTCCTCCGACCACCTGTGTGCGGAGTATCGTTCTTTTAATGTAAAGGCTAATGTGCTGCATATCCAGACAGTGTGTGCAGCAGATACACTTTATAATTGACAGCCCTGCCATCTGTTACAGTTATGTGAAATTATGGATAAACTAGTTAACAGACACTTTGGCCCATTGTCTGTTGTTTTGATAATCACCCTTAATAACGGACGGCATCAATATGGTCTTTAAACCTGATTTGGGAGTTAATGGAGTCAGATGGGGGCAGTCAGCGTGTGCTCTGGGGGTAATACTGTTAGAGATGTTCGTAAAGAGCAAATTAAATCAGTCATAGATTGTGCCCTCTCAAGTCAGCCAGACAACCAGACCCAGTGAGGAGAATAAGGAGGGGGATTCATATTTTAAACTCTTGCAGAAAATGCACTTATGTGGTTGGAAATAAAGTCAAAGCCGGGTGAATGGATGTAAATGGTTATTGCCGAGAGTCTAATGGCTTCCTGTTAGCTGAGGCAGGTTGGTCGGAAGCACAGACGTACTCTATTCTATGTAACATTTCAGAACTGAACCAGGTTTTTTTTTTTTCCCCCTCGTGGCCACGGCATACAGCAAACATAGGCTGAGTTAGTTCCTTCATTAAGTTTTAGTATTTTGCAGGATGTACTGAAATTAACCTTTATGCAATTCTATTACTCAAGACTGAATGGCTGGTCCTTTTCCTGTGATGGAATAAATATAAAGTACATTTACTGATCTTAACTAGTTTCCTAGAGTTGAGTGTTGTGTGATAAGATATGTATCCTCTGATGACAGGGAAATGTCTATGGGGTTTGAAGAAATTAACAAATTGAATGGTTTGGCTGATATTTAACTAGATTCCTACTTGTTGCTGAAGTTGAAGACAGAAGATACAAAGTAATATCTGTGACAAGTAAAAGATTGACTGAATAGAGGGCATTAAGGGGTCAGATTTACAAATGCAAACCCATCTTTGTTGTACCAATCACAGACTTTCGGGTGGTATTTCTGGTTGTTTGGGCAACAGTTTGTTTTTCCTCATGGTATGGATGAAGGAAGAACATTAACATAACGACAACACTCTGGAAATACTCCAAAAACATTATAATAACTTGTTTTAACCCATAGAGAGCCAAACAGCCACCGGTGACACAAACCATGTACAGATCTAAACTGTTTAATACCTGTTGATCCACTAACCCTCTCAATATATGTAAATCATTGGTGCAAAATGCAGTTTGTCGTCTTTTCATGGTCTTCAGATACGACCCATTTGGATGTTCAGAGGCTCCATAGTAAATGTAGAAACACAGTCATCTTCTATAACATTGATTGACCAGTAAAACCCATAGAGTTGGATCAATGACAGTGGATGGACACTTGTTTTTACATTCATTTAGCAAAATCTTCACTTTGTCTTCGTTTTTCTCTGTTTTGATAAAATTAACTTGCTATTTCCATGAACATCTTAATGATCTGTGAATGAAATATAGGAAAATACATGATTTACACCAAAAATGCAAAATACAATTGATAATATTATTTTAAAAAATTGGTGGTAAATCAGTTAAGAAAGGTAAAAAGGGAAAAATGAATTGGGGAACTGCCACAAAATTAGCACTGGGTCTTCATGGGTTAAAAGTCACTTGAAAAACACATGCATCACAGATGAGAATCTGCTGCCAGCAAAAGCTTAACTAAAAACAATTAACCAATTTCCACAATAGGTGCTGATTATTTTTACTTTTAGCTAATGCATTAATGGGATAATCTTAACAGCACTAGACTTAAATTAACAATTTGAAATATTCTCGTTCTTAGCAGCACATAGCTAATTTATTCCAGTGATGAGCCAAACCACACAGTGTTTACCTAATTGGCTTGTTGTCTCCCGGCAAAATGACAGCAAACCACTTTTGGCCCAATTTTATCGCATTTGGCTCATCAACAAAGATGTTTGGTGTGTTGCTCAGTGTTTCTCCTCATGTGTGTCTGGTGAGACACGGCGTGGAACAAAGAGCCAGTCGTCTGAAGCCGGTGTGGCGTTACGCTCATTCAGAGTTCACCTGAAACACTGCACCCACCGCTCCAGGTAACGGCTCCTGCTGACTGATACGCCGCTGGGATTCTTTGACTTTATCGGAGGAAAGATCTGAACTTTGTGAATGGCAATACACGCAGGTGGTGACACGTCCCTGCCCAATTACACAGTTCCTCACGTTATTCATCACGTTACTCAGATCTTTTACTGAATTAAAAGTAACAATGGCACAGTGTACAAATAATACCCCGTTTCAAGAAAGGCACATTTTTCGGAAGTAAAAGTGATCAGGTATTTGGTAGATTCTCCTTTTTCTGAAGAATATGTAATAGGCTATGGTTGTAGATACTGATATGAAGTTGTAGCTTCAGCATTTAGCCGATTAGTACAAAATATGACACTGCATGAGGAGCCATTTCATTTCTTGGCTCAATTTTTTAATTATTTCCATGCCAAAAAAGAAAAAAAAATCCCGAAACATGCAGGTTGCAGCTTCTTTATGATGAGGATTTGTCAGAAATGGTAGTGATCTGGTAATTAGCTGAATGAACGCCTGATTTTTTTGCATCACTTTCCATCAAACTTTGATGGGTTTTATTATGAGAATTGTGATTTCTAACATTTGAATTAAAAATGATAGCTTAGCAATGTTTCAACTGATAAAATCCAAATAAAAGTCAGTGAAATGTAAATTAATTTATGCTCAAAGACAGCAACAAATTCGCTATGAATGGAGATCACTGATTTTCTGGAAATGATCTGCTTCGGATTTAAAATATTTGACAAGATGAACTGGAAAACAAATAACAAAAAAGTGCTGGTTGGTTTAAGATATATCAGAATGTGTTATTACATGTAGACTTCACCTTATTTGCATTTATTTAATACATGTAGAACTGATACACTAGAGGGAATATGTAAAGTGAATGTGCCGACAGTGTTTTAGCTCGGAAACAGACATTCCTTTAGAGCAGAGGTGTCAAACATGCGGCCCTGGGGCCAAATCCAGCCCACCAAAGCATCCAATCTGGCCCATGTGATGAATTTGTGAAATGCAAAAATTATACTAAGTTATTAATAATCATTGAGCTCAGTTTCCACATTCAGACCATATCCATCTCAAGTGGGTTAGACCAGTAAAATATGTTGTAATAACCTATAAATAATGACAACTACAAATTTTAGCCTCTGTATATGTAAATGTTTGTATAATTTTACTGTATTTACACTAAAATAAACGATAATTTCTCAAAAAACACAAATTACCTGAAATGTCTTAAGAGAAGGCAGTGCAATTGTACTAATATTCTGCCTGTTACTAAATGTTTGGTGTCTTTGTAGATCCACTGTGATCTGTAAGCTATAATGAACACTTGGTAGATGTCAGCATTTTCATAATCACATTTTTTACCCTTTTCACTGTAAAACATAGATGAAAGTTTGGAGTTGATTTCATTTATATATTATTATGCGTATGTTTTACTGCTCTGGCCCACTGCAGATCAAACCTGCCTGAATGTGACCCCTGAACTAGAATGAGTTTGACAACCCTGCTTTAGAGTAAAACCCATTCAGTCATTCATTCTAGAACTAGACACAACTTGGCTTTTACTAAATTTGGGTCAGAAAAAGTCTAAAGTTCCTTCACTTTTATCCTTCTTGTTAGTGTCTCTCTGTAATCATGCTTTTTTTTATCCTTAAACATATGCTTAAACTGACAAATGAACAAATTCACTCCATTAACTGAAATACTAATCAGCAATTGTTGAAGTTTCCTCTCAGATTAAACAGAATTTTCATCTTGTGGAGACTTTCAGGCGTTGTTTATAGCTTGAACTGGATTAAAATCTACCAAATCTATGGATTTTGGAGCCTTTAAACTCAAAAAGCATGAAAGTATTGGTTCACTGAATGGTTTTGTCCCCATTTTTATGACTCATTACACACTTTTGACTATAATTATGCATAATCATTCAATAATAGAATTCTGTTCATTTCACTGCAAAATATGCAAAGCTCTTAGATAATTATAGTGTTAAAAATGCGATATTCACTCATGAAATATAGTGAAGTAGAGAGTAAACCTCTATTAGCCAATATTTGTTCATACATATTCAACATCTGTCAGAATTTAAGTGTAATTAAACAGTAAATGATGTGGTTTCACTGCAGAGTTCAGGGGTTTCTTGTAGTTGTAAAGGCGTATTTGGGATATCCGACCTAAACTGTGCCATAAACATCCCTACAGGTAAAAGATAAGGAAACCAGCTCTGTTCTGTGGAGCTGATTGCTATCAGCTATTTGTAAAGAGATGTTTCTTGTTTTGGTTGGAGAATGAGCTGTCGTCTTGAGTTTAAGAGGGTAAAAGGTGAACGGAGAACCAGAGGCAGGATTTATGGCTATTAGCAGACGGTAAATAAGAAGAAGGAGTTTGTCTCGTTGAAATGTGAGCAGTGATGTCATTCAGACGACTCCCCCGACACCGAAAGTGAGAGGCGGATCAGGGGTAGACACCGTTAGGTGAGCTCTCAGCCCTTTGTGTGACACCCAGCCTTAGCCTCAAGGGTCCCATCCTCACCATGAAGTGTTATATATACACGCTTTCAGGCCTGTCTGTGCCTGAAATAACCGTGATTCCCATTCCCTCGTGGACAATACACACGCAAAAGTGAGAAGTTCCTCCAACTAAATGCTCTAGATCTACTTACCTGAGCTTCAGTATCTATATGCAAGACAGATTAAGTACTAATGTCTCTGCTGCACTTTGTTCTTCTGCTGTAAGAGTTCATCTTTACTTTTAGATGCTAGTCTCAAGTGGCTTTGAGTTAAACATGCAGTGACAGTTCCTGTTCCTGACACTTCATCTGAACAGAACAACACCTGGCGGGCAGGTAGTCTAGACCACACAGCACCCCCCCCCCCCACACACACACACACTTTGAGATCATGCCAACGACGCCAGCTTCCTTCCTCCCCGAATGCCTTAATGAGATTAAAGTCGCCGTAAAGGGACGGTTGTAACGCACCCCAGTGTTATACAGTAGGTGCTCTGTGTGTGAAGTGGGTTAAAATATCAGCAGTGTTCACTTTTCAGAAGATGGTTTTGGTTTTTCCAGTTGGTGACAGTGGTAGTTCAGGTATTTACTGACAATTTCTGAACAAAAAATGTATCTTAGAACATCATTTGGGTGATAGGATTATAGCACCATGCCGGATTCCAGCAAGGGAGGGAGGGGGGTCCAGGATATACAGGGTGCTCCAAAAAATGTGACACTGCATCACTTAAAAAATTTGTTTAAAATTTCATTGCTCTTTTTGCTCAAAAAAGTGTAATCATTTTTATTGTTGTGGGTGTTTGTAACATGAATTTGTTGGAAAATTTCATATACAAGCGCCAACAGGAAAGCAGATTTGGATACGGCAGAAGAAGTTTCAAAAGGAAGGGTGTTTGTGTCGGAAAAAACCAACCAATTTTTTTTGATGACTTTTGATGGTCTTGTAATTTTTTCCATGACTCTATATTCACAGTGGGTGTTTGTACACAGCTGAATAGTATAAAATACACTGTGTTTAGATCCTTTATGTATGTAGAAGGGCAAAATGTTAATTTTCAGTGAAAAGGTTTGGATGTATTTTTGAAAAAACCTGGCTGCCATGAGCCAATCAGTCATTTATTACATATAATTGTCTATATATTCTGTTGTAATGTACTTCTCTATCAAGATTTCTTACATGTCAAAAGGTTAAGAGGCTTTGGAAAAGTAGTTGTAATAGTATTTTTTTGCCGAACATTTCATACACCAGGGAGCAATAAAGAAACAGTCAAGAAATACAAAAGGGAACATACTCATAATAAAGTACAGTGCATACTGCAGGTGCTGCTTCTTATATAATTTCCCCCCCATTTGAAGCATGTATGTCTGAGTTTTTCTGTCATTTAAATGAGATTCACCTCCGCAGCGTCAACTTTGGCTCATTAAAGGAGTTAATTGCTGATTTCTATGACTGTTACATTTGGCTGTGATTTGTTAGAATAATTCCCCTCGCGTGTATTTGTGTTGGTTTGTATGCCGCTCTGCCACCAGCTGTCATGAAGCTACTTTTTCATGCATCCCAAATTAATAGACACTCACTCTCTCTGAAGTGTCTGACGCTATTGTAACGCGAGCCATGTGGCATTCGGCCAAGGCTGCAATATAAGACAAATTGTTTAGTTTTTTTTCCTCTCTCTTTCTGCCCGTTTTAATGCACAGTAATAAGTAAGTAAATGGTGGAAAGATGTCTGAAATCTCCCTGGCCTTTGTTGCAGATAATTAGGTTAGCAACAAGAGCGTGCAGGTGTTGAGGGTGTGCTGTGTGCTCGTGCTGTGTTATCGACTTGCTCATATTCGTAGGCTGTCAGGGGTGTCGCACTTCCCATCAGCCCCAGAGCTCACCAACCTCTTCACTATTAAAATGATCACTTTCAATAGCAGACAAAGGAAAGAGGGAACATATCTAGTGCAGGGTATTTTCCCCACCTCTAATGCTTATCTGCCTTTTGATGTCGGCGTAATAAAAGGCCTATTGGGCTTCCACAATGACCTGCAAAATGGACAAGGGCCGATATACTGGGCTCTGACTGTCGCTACCATTAACTAAAAGGCCCAGACATTATGGAGAGCCGGGGATGAAAGAACAGGGGAAAAAAAATAATAATTGAAAAATTGCCTAATGCTAAAGTGAAAGAAAATGGAACTGTGAAAAGGCACTGTAATATTCTGTTATCCCGTGTAAATGCAGCCAAACAAGAGATGCAGCGAGGCATTCTTTTTGAAATGGATGTGGTTCAATTACCTGCATGTCTAAATCTAGTTAAGGCTTCCATTGTCAGGCTCAAACATAACAGGCAGTTTTGATGTAGTGTTAAAGTGTATTATGCCCTACAACCTACATAAAATCAAGAGCGGTATGACTCCATTCAAGATGTAGAGGGGAATTAAAAAGCTCACAGTAAAAACAAGGTTAATTTATTCTGCCACTCGCTGCAGTTTGCATCTCTGTTCCGCCAGACACACGTCATATTTTAGCAGGAAAATGTTACGGTTTAATGTGTTTTTCGGGACTGTCCACAACCTGACTAATTGATGCTTTTATAAATGCGATATCCTGAAATAAAGGAACCTAGTTCTGTGAAAAATTGAGTGAAGGAAGTCATATGAAGGTTAGGTTGGTTGCAGAATTTGAGGACAGATTCTTCAGACATGTTGACATCTGTGATAATATTCCACTGTACATTCTGTGCTCTACGCTGAAATATGTTACATAACTTGTTGAATGTGAGCGGGTGATGTAAAGGTAGTGAATTAATTTACTTTAAAGGAGGAATCTACCCACCAAAAAAAACTGACTCATTAGAAAATTTCAACCAGTAAGAGTTAATGTGTTATTTAATCAGATTTTAATCATTTGCTTCCAATACTCTTTGCATGAATTTGAAACTTGTTTGTGTAGGTTGTTTAGCCGGATCCCATGTTTTCAATACATGACGAAGAGGCAATTTTTCATAATCTCACAAAGGATTCAGATTTTATTTAGTTCCCTTTTGTCCACTTCAGTATCAGATCTGCTGCATTTGATGGAGGAGATGGTCATTTCCTGCTGTGTAGTTCAAGTTAATCTGACTT
>JAPTYQ010000012.1:27369977-27380654 GCA_029814465.1 Ostorhinchus cyanosoma | reverse complement strand
CTTTTTTTCGCTCTAAAACATCGAGGAAAGTTTGGAGTTGGTATTACTATGTTATTATTTCACTGGTCCGGCCCAAATCAGATCAAATTTCGCTGAACGTGGCCGCTGAACTAAAATGAGTTTGACACCTCCCCCCGTCTAGAAAGACAAAGCAACAGCTGGTTCACGTGGAGGTCAAAGGTGAAAGTCATGAGTGTCTGCTTAGCTCCACCCAAAGGTCAAAAGGTCTGATTCAGGGTCGTGACCCCAAGGAAAGCCACGGACATCCAATGACCAGCACTTCATTTAATAACCTGTAAATCCAGCTCATACCTGTATAAGTCTTTATTTTAACATTGCTGATCTTTTTTATTCCCTCTTCTGTAGGTAACAGTTAAAATGTACCAACGTGGAATTCAGGGCTGGCTCGGTAAGTCTCCGAGCGCCACCACCACCATCCCATCCAACACCTGTGTGATCTTCAGGATCAGCGGCGAGGAGGCAGACGCTAAAATCCCAGCAAACACCATTCACAGTATCACGCTCAGCATTTGAGAACCACAACTGAGGAAAGGGTCAGTTCACTCAAATGATCAAAAACAATCCATACACACCGATGAAGGAAAGAAATAGACACCGTATATCACCATCATATCGTCAGCCTCATTGCATAATTGCCTAAATCATACACGATCTGGACAAAAGTATGTGGATACATTGAATTCAGGTGTTTTTCTAACAGATACAAAACAATAATCACAAATGTCACAATATAATTTTTAGAGCCTGACCGGATATGGGATTTTTGGGGCAGATACCGATATTATAACTATACCATAACTATATTATGACATTTATTATTGTTTTGAACCCTGATAGAAAAGAAACATCTGAATTCAACGTGTGCCAATACTTTTATCCATATAGTGTATGACATATGGAATTATGCTATGAGGATAACGACATGTACGATTTTTCAGTAGATTCTGTGTCATGTGACCAACTGATGCCTCTTTTACTACATCTTCATTATACGTATATTAGCGTTTTTATGGTGAAAAATGACCATATCTTTTCCCATATTCTTAAAAAGGTGTCTATTCATTTTTCTTTTTTGGTGCAAGAAAAAACCTCCAGACGTAATAAAAATGATTATTTTAACGCATAAATCTAAACTTATTTACTTAAATGACAAGAAAATCTGATGTTTATCATAATTATTTGGATGAATTAACTCTTATGTCAGGCCTACAAATGATTTTATCTGGCTTAAAAACCAAAAATAGGAGTAATGACAGCACACGTTAAATGTTTCTTCCTTACCACGAGTGCCTTTTACATAGGGTTTGTTTTCTTACATTGTACTAAACAGTTTTCCTTTATTGTTCTTAAGACAGACAAGAAAAATGCTAATTTTCTGAATCTCCAGTGACGTTCAATACTCACATTATGCAAATGAAAATGGTTCAGACAATTAGCCTGATTAACTTTCTCTTGTTGATAGTTCCTAGGGCTGGCCCACACTTTACACTAGCCATTAATTAATCATTATATCAGCCTGTCGTGTCACGTCAGTTCAGGTTTGAAGTGTGTAATGCGCTAATTGTGACGGTTAAGAACTGGGGATCCGTCGCATATCGAGAGTTTAATGGCCGCTGATTTACGGCCTGTTTAGACGGCGAAACTGTAAGGTGCTTTATTAATATGAGGAGATCACACAAACCCAACCACCAGCACCGTTCAGAACCACGTCCGAGTCACTTTCCATCAGTTACCGGGCTTATACTGCTGCGCTAACAGCTACCAATTATATTTACTGAGCCTGGTAGCGGCCAAAATGAAGTTATTTCCATCAAGATAGCAGTGCCTTTAGCTAATGCAATAGAAGAAGCTCTCTGTTTTCATGCTATCTCTCTACCTGAAAACATCATTACACTGTACTCGAGCCCCTCACGTTCTCAAATGTCCGTTTACTATTTTACCTGAAGGATAGATCACAGGTAGCCGAACAAACAGACGCACATTTTTATGGTTTTTAAGTCGTTTTTACCGTCACCGGTGCTTGAAGCTCTCGGTTTGCACATGAAATACCGTCGTCTTATTGTAAACTCTAGTGCAAAATCTGCCCTCAGGATCTAGATTTTCTGCAATATTTAAAGGTCAGGTTCTCTGCGAGGGAAAAGCAGAGAGGGTGCATGCAGGTTTTATTCTCTTTTAAAACATCTGTATGGGTTTTTTTTTTTTTTTTCCAAAGCACTTTCAGAGGCATAATTGTTACCGTAGTCGTCAGCGGACTCCGTTCATTCTGTGTGTTTTTATAGGGTTTTCAGGTGTTTTTAAGTTTACATGTCTTTTTTTTTATCATCTGGTGTCAATAAAAGGATGTGATGATTGATTGATAATGATCTCATAATGGGTTGTTTTGGGTGAGGGGTTTGCGACAAAAATGTACACTTTGAAAAAATACAGGAGGTTGAACTCTGATAAATAGAGGAATAAAAAGTCAAATTTGACACTGAAATATAGCGGGAGAAAAGTGGAAGATTTACAGCTACTTGTGTGGAATAAAAACATTCTTGTAAAAAGTAGAAGTACTGATTCTGCTGCATTTTTTTTTGCCATGAATGAAACAATACTTATTTAACCGGACAAAATCATACAAGTTTCTCATCTAATTTGACATTGGTTGATCCACAGCTGGTTTGTTTTATTTGGAAGTGAGCTCCACCTCTGTTTACATCCGACCAAAATATATATTACATATACATATTACAGATTTCTTGATGGTGTGTATTTTAACCAAAAATAAAGCCTTTAAAAGTGAGTTACTGTGTAGACAATGTGTTTAATTATGGGTTGGGTTGCGGTATTCAGCTTTGCGGGTACAGGAGGAAAAGTTTGCCCGTGCAGGACTCCTCTCTCGCACCGATTTTCCCTCTGAGGCGACGTATTTTACGAACTAACATCTGTTTCGTTTTTTTTAGTTATTGAAGAAAATTGTTGAATTGTTTAGTCCGTGTGCGTGACTGTACTATGATCATTTTATTGTGCATAATTCAGTTACTGTATTATGTATTAATTGTGGTTGAAAGCTCCAATTCGGAAAAATACATTGATTTTTATATTAAGTTAGTGATAAATGTGTAGAAACACTTGAGATGTAGAATTGAATAAGTTTGTACTTCTTCCTACTCCTTTTTGACCGTGCAAAATTCAGACCTGCACCTACTTGAGGATAGTCTGTTCATTTAAATGTTATTTTGTTTTTATCTTATTTTGTCTTGTTTTGTTTTATTTATTTATTTGCATGTTTGAAATAAATAGTTTGAAAAAGTAACGAGCCCATTCTGAGAATGTAAGGTGTATAAAGTACAGATATTTATGCAAAAATGTAGGGAGTAAAAGTAAAAAGTTGCCAGAAAAATAAGTACTCAAGTACAGATACCTAAAAAAAAAAAATAAAAGTACAGTAACAAAGTACTTATACTTTGTTACTTCACACCTCTGCCTAAAATAGATGTTCACAAGTACAGAGTAAATGTGTTTCCTTTTTGCCTTACCCCTTAAATTCCTACAATCATTTGAAAAAAACTTTACCAAAAAAAACCCCATTATCCTCTGGAATTTGCTTTTTTTTGGTGGAAAATCTGATATTTTCCTATATTTAGTTTACCAATTATGTAGAAATTCATAATATTTCACAGTAAATTCAAAGGTTAATATGAGAAAACAGAAGGAAAAGTGACTTTATCAGCAAATTATATCATTCATTGGACATAAACCCAGTGTTTCCATCCACTGTCATTGATCCAACTGGTGAATTAATGTTGTAATTGCGGAGCCTCTGAACATCTAAATGGGTCATATCTGATGAACATAAACTGTATTTTACACTAATTATTCGCATGGATCGATATGATTAATGGCCGAACAGTTATAAAATAGTTTAGATCAGTAGATAATTCGGTCCCCGGTGGACGTTTGGGTTTTTATGGGTTAAAGCTTTTACTATAAATACGTATTTGATGTGATAAAACCGTGAATGATATCCTTCAGATTAAACCCGCGAAAGGAAAGATTTTAAGGGACTCTTGAATTGAACTGGGTGATGAGACGTTATATCTGTCCTCCGTATCCTTTGTTCGAGCGCATCTTCATAATGCAAAGGATGTATAATCTCATTTAGCCACGAGGTTTCATCAAAGCCTCATCGGATCCGTGGAGGGCGTCCATCATCGGCTCACTCTGTTCTTTGAAAGCTCGCAGCACGACTCCACTAAGGTAAAGGCCTGCAGATTAGGAATGGATGACCGGCCACGGGGACAAAGGGAACTCTGTTGGGCAGCGTGGCGGCAACTGGGAGGGGAAGCTGAGCGGAAATGGACATGGAGATCAGACCAGAACATAGTGTGACAAGGTAACAAGGTAAACCGATCCCAGGCTGCAATTCCTCTGGAAACTGAATCAATGAGGGCTCTGTTCAAATGGAAATCCTCCAGGATATCGAGGTTAGCCCAATCCATAGCGCAATACAATCAGCCGTAAATATGCTTTTCTTTGCCGTTCGTCATCCAATATGTAGATAAGTGTTGTGATGCGATTCGGCGTAAACAGGAAATGTATACGACCACGGAGCGACAGGTCCTGACCCTCATCAGGTGATTATCAGTAGTATCCTCTGCCAATATTATTATTATTATTTTCTGATATTAGAAATGTATAGAAAGATGCCGTCAAATTCATGCAAACAGAAATGGATTCAATTAAAATCCAAAAATGTCCCACCTTATTGCATTTTAACCAAGTAACTGTTTGTCCACTTTAGGAAATTTGCTTGTTTTTTTAATATTGATTTTGCACTGCAGTCAGATTGAGAAATGGCATTTTATTCTCTTGTGCATGTAAGTGCACAGTGGAAATGATTAAAAAAAACCAAAAACATCCTTTATCCTCCTTGATCTGACATCTGTTAAGAATAGAAAAAAAAAGTATCCTGACAGATGAAGTAAAAACAAAAGGCTCAGAGATAGAACTGTCACTGAAGCCAAAGAACAACATGAAGGAGTTGACACAAGATGAGAAATTAAGAAAAGTGGAAAATGTTAAATGATATGAGACTGAAGTGGTAAATGTTAGTGCAATAAATGAGTAAAAAAAAAAAAAGGGGGGGGGGGGGGAATATTAAATATGTGTAGGAAAGGGCAACAAACAAGAAAACATGATTTGGGCTTTTATTCCACTTCTTTGACATATACTTAAAAAAAAACAAAACAAAAAAAACATAATATCCATGATAATATTTAGTACTTTGCGGCTAATCTGCGCAGTTTAACATAATATTCATGATAATATTTAGTACTTTGTGGCTAATCTGCGCAGTTTAACAGAATATTTAGTATTTTGTGGCCAATATGTGCAGTTTAACATAATATTCATGATAATATTTAGTATATTGCAATTAATCTATGCAGTTTAATGTAATATTCATGATAATATTTAGTACTTTGCAGCTAATCTGTGCAGTTTAACATAATATTTAGAACTCTGTGGCTAACCTATGCAGTTTAACATAATAGTCACGATAATATTTAGTACTCGGCAGCTAATCTGTGCAGTTTACAGATTTATTCATGCTGCGAATGCAGAGCTGCAGGTCTTGACCCTGTGTTCAGACCAGGTGTCCCGGTGTGACCTCTGACCCCTCCTGCTGGCTGCAGGTCAGGTGAACGGTTTGACCTTTCCTTTGGCCTGGACACGGGGAACTGCAGTCGAACCGCTCTTGGCTGACGGACTGGACAGAAACAAACCACCCTCTCTCTCAGCGGGAAATTCTGCACCCGGGGTTTTACGTTTCGAGGACATCACTGTTTTCGGCTCTCCAAAACTGTTTTGAACTCTTTCTTGCACTCGCTTGAACACACAGCTTTCCACAAACTCAACCAACAGTTTGACCTCATCATGTGACCTCCCCTCTTTTTTTTTTTTTTTTTCCACCGTCTGATTTTGCTGCTTCAGCATGACGAGCTCAAAGGTTCTGCTCAGACAGAGGTCAACATCCTCCTTTTAACTGTAATATTTTCTGAGATGCAGGCTTGTTTGATCTATAAAGGGCCCTACAGACGAGATTGTGCTGCATTGAGTGTGTACCCTCACAGGCAGCGGTGAGTTTAAGAGGGAAAACATGTTGCTCTGTGCAGAAGCGAGGAGTGACTTCTGCTGCCCTAAACCAAACACCCAAATGTGCCGACAGTCGCCGCATTAATATTTAGCAGCGGACAAAGTTGTTCAGTCGTGGAAATTGTTTTACACCTTTTATCTACATGTAATCATAGCCACCATCAGTTCACGCACATCAATCTGGGCATATATAAAGCCTATTGAATGTCCAGATGGTACAGATTAAATGAAGAACCTGACTGGAGTGGGTTCTTCCAGGGTGATAATGTCCCCAAACATAAGGCATGACCACTCACGTAAATGATATGAGTCACATGATGCTAGATCTGAACCATATGATCATCGAAAGAATATCTTGGAATTACAGGTTAAAAATCAGATTGGGGATGTTTTCCTGGAGCATTTTTTTTATTACATTGCTTAAAATCACCTTCACACCATGACTCCAACCAACTAATTAAATGTTCTAACACAAAAATTACACACCTGTGGAACGGACAGGACTGAAAAAACACCATCCAAGTATTTTAACCAGCCAATCGAAATGATTGAATGGTGATTTGTCCCTCCCCCCTCATTGTGTTGTCAGAGGCTTGGAGCACTAGTACAGGAAACGAAGCCAGAGCCAGAGCTTGGCGAGCTATATTAGCAATTTTAGGATGTAAAGTTCACCGGTAAGCTGTTTTGTCACCAACATAAATCACTAGGAAATGTAACGTTAGTCAGATAGGTATGAACTGGGGCTGTTCTACCAACATGCATAATAGTGAAATCAGTTTTTCTGCTGGTATGGTTTTGCCGTAGTGCAGCACCACCACTACCATGCATTTCATACAGAACATGTGGTCCCAGGCATAACAAACTCTGCCCCTTTCAAACGTTTCACCTGATTTGCCCTCTGTTATTGTGAAAACACATTTTTTGTGACCTTGACCTTTGACCTACATTCACCAACATTTAATGGGATCTATTCTGGAACATCTCACACCTTTCCTGAAAATTTCATGGAAATTGGTCCAGTAGTTTTTGTGTAAAGGTGCTAACAAACAAACAAAACCCTCATCTCTCCTTTGGGGGGCGGGGTTAAAATCATCACCATCGCATTAGAGTTATTAATCATGTGTATAATATATAATAGGACAAACATCCTGGTCCCTCAAATGAAAGTTTGTAAAGATTTAGGAGCAGGAGATGTAGAGTAATTAGCGGGTTGACTTTCACTTTAACTTTCTGCACTTGTTTTTTCATGCCTGTCTTGACTAAGATTCTCATAATTCATGCATCAAAAGGGTTAATAGCAAACAATGTATTCTGAATTAGCTCGATAAGAAATCAAAAACTGATATTTATGTTTAAAACCAATAGAGTTAAATGTCATTGGATGGAAACACTTTGTTTAATGATACATCACTTTCTTTGATTTAAGCCTCAACTTTAGTCTGAGCTTTTTATGACCATCTACATGATCAGTGAATTAAATATAGGAAAAATGTTCAGAGGATAATATTATATTAAATCACTTAAGAAAAGTTGAAGAGAGAAAAAAATATTTTGGAACTTCCACAAAAGTAGCACTGGGTCTTTATGGGTTAAGTGTGATTGAACAGAATTAAAATGCAACCAAAAAGCTTAGGATCGCTAAAAGAGAAAAGCTCAGATTTGCAGGATTCACACATTTCACAGTCACATGATAAATACTACATAGCCCAGCTTTAAAATAAAATAAATGTAAAGAAAATTAAGCTTTACAGGCGTTTCCCCTTTGGCCTCCTGCATCAGTATTTACATAAAACCAACGTGTTAGCGCTCATAACACACAAATACACTGATGTAACACCACATTAAAGTAAGGATCTCTTTTGTTGCATTTTACAAAACGATAAAGTGTCATCGGTGGAAAATATAATTGCATTTTGCAGGCTTTTACAGTGGCCTCCCTCTTTTGCCCGCTGACCTCTATTCTGTGACCGCTGCTTTAGTGAACAGCCACAAAGCTTTCAGTGAGCCAAAGCTGCGGGATTCATCACAGATTAAATGTTTTCCAACCTCTTGCAGATGTTTAACATGACAAAGGTATCATTAAGGCTCTTTTAATTTAACAGTTTAGTTATTAATACACTTCAGCGTCCATCAACAGAAAGAAAGAATCCTTTATTAAAGTGTGCATTCAATAAGATATAAATGGGCGCACGGGCAACAACAGGCTGCAGAGATTAGACTTTTTTTAACAACCCACAAAGGCACCACACTTGTAAAAACCTACAGGACAACAAAAGACACACACGAGTGAATGAAATGATGCTTCCTTGCCAATTACGGTTGCAAACGTGGCCACTGCAGGGCTTTTTTGTGCTTTCTACACAAGCAGTCTTTTCTCCCCCTTGTCCCGGGCTTTTGAGAGGGATACATTAGCCCGACTGGATGGATGTGGATGGAGTGGAGCGGTGCGTTCACAGTCCTACAGCCTCACTTCACGTCTGGTGTTCCAGACCCCTCTCTCTATGACTTCACTCACTGGGTTGCACTGAATGTGATTTTTTTTTTCCTTTCCTCTGTTGTTAGTTAGCCAAGAATTCGCACATTGGAAAATATCAGCTCATCTGATTTTTTTTTTAAGCTGAAATTTTCATAAAATGTCTTATCGAGCAGATTCAGCATCGTTTTTTTTTCCTGAGCGTTTTTATTCTTTAGTATGGACAAGGATTAGGGCTACTGGAAAAAAAAAAAAAAAAAGGTCCAATATATATTTTTTTAACTATTATTCTTAGAAAAAACTCAGAATTTTTCCTCAGAATTCTGAAAAAGAAAATTTGACATTCAGGGAGACTGTCACTTTTGTTTTATGGTATGCAGGAGGAGTAGAGCAGGGTGTCATCATGACGGATTTAGGTGACGTTCCACATCTGAGGGGTTCCTGAGGAAACCATTTCACTATTAGATGAGCAAAAGGAAGAGAAACTGATATCAGTGGCTTTTTCTTCAATTTTACGGACACAAGTTTCATTAATTCACCTTTTGGTCAACTGAGAAAAAAGTCAAAATTCTGAGATTAAAGTTGGAATTCTGTCTTTTTTGTCAGAATAATAATAAAAAATATATATATTGATTGAATATAAAGATCGCTTTGCAGCACCTGGAGGGTTCGAATTCAAACTATGAACTATTAGGATCAGAATACACAAATAAATGAACCACAGACTAATAAAAGTGGGTTTAGATAAATATGAGCCCTTTAAAATTGTTGCACACCGAAAAGTCTGCAATTTACAGCCTAGTTCTGACCTGGATTCAGTAACCTTTAAAATCCAAAGAGCCTTTTTTAACTTCTAATCTTTAATGTGTTCCCAAAGTGATTACAATAAAAGATATGAGAGCTTTATGAGTTTTATTATGGGACTGATTTGTTGTGTATTGAAGAAATTCACCACCGACATAAATGCATATGAAGTCTGCGCCTTTAATTTTGCTTAAATATGACATAAATTTAGCTGAAATCTCAGTGACTTATGACCTGTAAATGTTCACAGCAGCACCCACAGGATGTTTCGTCAAATTCCACACACCACTTCCATGAATACTTTTTATTTCATGCCAGGCCGTGCAGGGTCACATGTCGGTAAATGTGCCCGGTCTGACGACTATTAGCAAGGTTAATGCTGCGGATAACAGCATCCATCACTCCGTTTCATTAGGCCTGACCTCTGACCCGCTCCACATAATGTTGTCAAATGTGGCAGATTATTGGGAGGTATGATGATCAATAGATAAAAAAGAGCGAACAGTGCCAGTGTGTGTGTGTGTGTGTGTGTGTGTGTGTGTGTGTGTGTGTGTCGCTGCTGGCTGCGCTGCTGAATAAACCTCCATCCAGCATCCTGCCGCCCGTCACAACTCTGAAAAACAAATGGACTAGCCCAAGGCAAAAGCCATCAATAATAATATAATGTGTGGACGATGATGAATTAGAGGCAGACTTTTCAGTGCGTTGCCGGTCTGAGTACAGAAGCATTACACTAGATGAATACATTGATCTCTACATTCACATTAGTTTGCTTAATCTGCATTTGAGTCGATGGGGGCAACACCTATTCCACTTCAATGAATTCAGAAAAGTTAATAATGTCCAATAATCAAAAGCTGTTTATGAAAAGCGCCTTGTTTTTGTGCCATCGATTGGACTCTTAATGCACCGCAGACACTGGTCACTCAGACAAAATGCACTTAGGAAATGACAAATGTATTTTGGATTCGATCACATGGATTTTTCCCTGCTTAGACGCAGGTTTGAGGTTAAGCAAAAACAATGAAAATTATATTTCCACATGCAGTGATGGAAGTATTCGGATCCTTTATGTAGCATCGTGGAAATGCACAAATAAAACTGTGCATCTAATGTTATTTAAGGAGGAAAGTAGAGGTCAAAGGGTTCATTGTGCAGGAAAATAACCCCTCAGTGTTTTTTGCTGTGGATGTGAATGTTGAGTTCATTTTTAATACTTTATAAAAACTGTTGGGATTTGAAAC
>JAPTYQ010000012.1:27320217-27333868 GCA_029814465.1 Ostorhinchus cyanosoma | reverse complement strand
TCAACACTATTTCTGAGTAATGACACCAGAAAGGTGGTTTGGAGCGCTGGCCCTTTAAATGCAAATGAGCCACTTCAAGCCCCGCCTCCACCTGGTTGTTGATTGTGCTGCTCTGCCTCGTTTGACCACCAACTGAACATTTTAGGTAATCGGCTCGAACTTTGGGCATATTTTCAGTTTTTACTACAACTGCTCCTGCTGATAAACAATTATTGTATGTCGTACTTGGAGAAACATTCGTCGGAAGTCTTGACCTTAAATGTGCAAATGTCGTGATGTAACTAGTTATAGACATAACTAATTAAGCAGGAATTGAAACAAGTTGTAGAAATCCATTTGATTTTTGCCAAAATGAATCTAAAGCTAACTTTGTAGCGCCTGGAGGGTTCAAATTCAAACTGTATGAACTATTAGGGTCCAAATACACAAATAAATGAATACGAATAAAAGCGGGTTTAGCAGAATATGACCCCTTTAAATCTGACATGGAAATAGGAACAGTTACTGCAGATGAAAGAAACTGGCCTAGAGTTAAACCTCAGGATAAGTGTGATATAAAAGAAAAGGAAAACAACCACCACGCTGGACAAACACTTCATCCACTGGGCAAAAATAACCAAAACCTCAGTAACATTAGGCTGAAAGGCGCAAAAATCCCAAATTCAACTACTTTAAAAGTATATAACAAGTTGGTGAAAGTCAGGATAAATTACTTTAGAAGTAACAAATCTATAAGGGGTTAGTTTGGATTATTTAACACCTGGTTCTATGAGGTTCTCATCCATTATCAGAAGATGACCTACAGTCGATGACGGTGAGCGTGAGTACTGACATGGCAGTCAGGGAATGATCTGCTGTGAATGAGGGCACCCTATGACAGCCTGGATAGGAAAAACCAGCTTAGCTTAAATGTGCGCTATGTTTGGAATATCCTCAGAGCAAAGCTGAAGCTGTTCTATCATTATCTTGTAGAAAAACAGGAATTACTGTCCTCAAACGGTCGCTTTATTCGTCTGAATGTGAGCTAACTTGCTAAAACAATACGATGAAATTGGAGGATGGAGTGTAATTTACTTGGGCGTCACCTAGTCCGCTTGTCCGAACTGAAAAATGACACCGACTACGGAGAAATACCTCATAAAACGCATGAAAAACTCCAAACTAAGCCTTTATGAGAGGATCTACAGCAGTACAGTATTGCTTCACTACAATCATCCATGGAGTGTCAGGTCACGTCACGCAGTGCAGAATGAGTCCAGTTTAGTGATCATACTCCTTATCGATGAACTTCGCCATGGTACTCAGCTGGATATTCGTTGTACCTTCATAAATGGTACCTGCACAAGGAGACAAAGGCAAACAACAAATGAGAGCCAATTACAGCTGCGCTAAACAAACCAGGGTTCCTACGGGGTTCTACTATTTCAATTTAAGATTTTTTAAGATCTTAGAACAGAATTTAATGCCCATTTCACGGTCATACTGGCAAAAATTCATGACTCTGAGAATTTAAGAAAACTCGTGTCAAACAGGTTGAGAATGATGTTTTTCTGAAGTGTAACTTCAGTATAAATTGTTGGGTTGGAACGGGTGGAACTGAGTCGACTAACGTTACTTTCTTTGCAGGTTGGACCATTTAACGGACACATTTAAACCCAACATAGCAAACAAATTTATGGCGACATAACTTAAGCTACCTACCATATCAAATTTAATACTCTTTTAAAGGTATTGAAATGCAGATTTGTGAATTCAAAACTTTTAAGATCCCGCGGTAACCCTGACGGACATGGAGTGCATCTTTCAGGATCAGGAGACGGTGGAATAACTAGCAGCTCAGTGTCCTGGAGCTGATGAAAGGCCGAGTGACATTGTGCCCTAACAGCTTCCTCGGCCTGTAGTTGTATAATGACGCTCTCAGCTTGGGGGAATTCCCGAAGTGTCGGATTACGGGCGCTGCTATCGGCCCTCCTCTCCACCCCACTTTGCGCCCAATCACAGACGGCTACACCCGACCTTCCTCCGGCTCTGATACCTCGTGCCCTTTCCACATTGTAGCTAAAAACGCTCTAATAAAAAACACAATCGGAACAGTGCAAACACAGGTATAGATCCGGTGTTTCGGTCCAGCCCTGCTCACCTATTTTACAGTCTCTGTAGTATTTCTCGATGGGGTAGTCTTTGGTGAAGCCGACCCCGCCCATCCACTCGATGCATTTAGATGTGGTTAGTGTTGCAACCTGAGGAAGACAAAGACACAATAGATACTTTAACAGGCACACAATTACTCAGCTTGAAAGAAAGGGCCTCAGGTTGAGCTCATTTAAACTACTTGGCCACTTTAATGCACCGTAATCTATTAGATCATCAAATGTAGGAATTGCCTGTGTTTTGTGCGACACATCCATTGGAATGGGTAGAACTGAGTCCACTAACGTTACTTTCTTTGCAGCCTGGATGTTTAACAGACACATTTAAACACAATACAGCGAATAAGTTTATGGCAACATAACTGAAGACCAACCATATCAAATTTGAAACCTTTTAAAGAATTTTAGACAACAGATCTTGAAAATTGTATTTCTAGAAATTTTTAACAAGATAATTTTCACTTGTCCCATTGGCAGATTTGTTTTTGCTTAGGTCAAGATTTTTTTTTGCTTAATTCAAGCAAAATAAACTTGATAAGATTTCGATTTTTGCAGTGTAGGTCCCTTCACATTAGCCCAATCCCAATTCCACCCTTGGCCCTCCCCCTTACCCCTCCCCCTTGGCCCTTGCACTTGGCACTACCCTTTGCAAGTGTAATAAGTAATATGACAACACAAGCATGCATTGTGTTTACAGAAGTAACACTCCCTGGACGGAGCATTGTGACGTTTGTCGCATTTCAATGATGTAAAGGTCGGATAAATGCGACCTAGCCTTTCAGACCGAAGTCACATTGCAAAATATCAGATACAAACTGGATTTAGGACCACATATAAAAGCAGCCCAGGGCGGATTTGTGCTGTTCAAACTGTGTTTAACAGATCGGATACAAATCACATATGGGCAAAAGAAACTGACTTGGGCCACATTTGCCTGCAGTCTAAACGTAGCCTAATACTTAAAAAAAAAAAAAAAAAAAATTGCATGCTTAAATACCGGAATGTGCATTTGTGCTTCAATACAGGTGGAAGTTAGTTCAAGAATTACAACCACATTAAATTTTTTAAATAATTTAGTCACAGAGACGTGCAGAAATAGACCAAAACAAGCTCACCTCTGCTGCAAAGTATTTAGCCATGCACGCCTCTTTGATAAAGGGCCTTCCCGCCTCCTTCAGACGGGCTGCGTTGTACGTCAGCAGCCGAGCAGCTTCAATCTGTGTTGCTACATGAGCTATCTGGTGCTGCATGCCCTGGAATCCAGACATGAACCATGGGGATGAAGTGATTAAAAAACACATCTGCTGCAGAATGATTGGAAAATGTACTTGTCAGATTTTTACCTGGAAGTCAAAGATTCGTTTCCCAAACTGCGTTCTCTGTCTGGTGTAAGGAATAGTGTGATCAAAGCATCCCTGTGCCAACCCCAGCATCTGAGACAGAAACACAACACGGTCATCTTTAAAAACACACATTTCCCTTTTGTCATTGTATATATTGGAGAAAAAAAAAGAAAAATCACCTGTGCAGCAATACCGATCCTGCCCTCATTCAACATCCCGATGGCGTACTTATAAGCATGGCCAATCTGTCCCAGAATGTTTTTCTCTGGCACCTACAATGAAAGAGTACAAGTGGTAAATATCAGTTACGTTGCACAAGGTCAGTAATGTGCAGTACACGGGTATTTGGATGCACCTTGACGTTGTCAAAGTTGAGTGGGCAGGTGGAGGACGCTCGAAGACCGAGTTTGTTCTCCTTTTTGCAGATTTCCAGTCCTTCTGTGTCTCGGTCCACGAGGAAGCATGTGATGCCTCTGTAACCCTGTAACAGCACAGTAACATGTTACAGCTAATCAAACACCTTCATCTGTCTCTGCTCTACGGGACTATATATGTTATAAGACAAGACTGGAACTGCAGAATCTAAATCATTCATTTCACTTATTTTTGTCATTTTCAGAGATAAGTTATATTTACCTGTACAAGTGAAATACATCTTTATGTAATAATTAAGTCACTTTTTTGGTTACTGACCAAAGACGAAAATAAAATCTCTAGTATCCCTAGTAATTTGTATAGTTTGGTGCTTTGAGATAAACAAATGCTCTGTATTTTTTACTTTTTACAAGCCCTTGGTTGCACCACAACAAGGAAACAACCACAGCTACAAATGCAGTTTAGTTTTAATATACATACATAAACTCAATGCATGGTTCCTACACACTTGAAATTTGAAAATGCCATACTTTTTATAGACCCTGATTTCCAGAAGTGTTGGTAAAAAAATTTTCAACCAGTCTTTATATTTGGGATTTATGAGCCACTCGTCAGAGAATGTACATCTACCCCTTATGAGTTTGGCCAACGCTCACACAAGGCATGTTGAAAAGCTCACTCACGAACAGTGCGTGGACATCACCTGTCCGTCAAAACAGCAGTGAAACTTCATAACATCTGGGCGGGCCTTAAAATTGGTTGGAGGTGGATAAGAGCTGAAGGCTGGGCATTCAACTTGTCAATCTGCCCAAATGTTTTTTGGTACGTGTAGCCCCCTGTATCTGCTCTCACAAAAACATTTTAGCTGCACTAGCGAGGGCCTTAAAAAAACAGATTGATCCATTTCTTTTTTTAGATATTCATAATTTTATGCTTTAGAAAATAGAACACTGGTAACAGTCTTGGAAACATGACTATTTTTTCATACATTTGTTTCCATTTTTCCATACTTTTCATACTTGTGTAGGAACCCTGTCAATGTAATCCAGATGCTTTAAAAAAAGTACAGATAGCCAATCAAAAAGTTACAAAAAGAGAAAGAACACTATAACCTTAACTTTGAACATGACTGACATAAGAGTAAAGAGTAAAAGATTAAAACAAAGCTAGACTTATTATCCAAGGCCACACGGCTGTAATAAAATTACAGAGGAAACACAGAATCATTACAAAAGATAAGTGATTACTCACCGCAGAGGGGTCGACATTGGCCATGACCAGAAATAAACCTGCTTGCTCTGCGTTACTGATCCACATCTTCGATCCGTTGATGATATAATAATCCTTGTGTTTATCAGCACGAGTCTTCAAAGCGAAAGCGTCGCTCCCTGACCCGGCTTCAGAGAGACAGAAGCTCCCGATCTGTGAGGTGAGACGTAAAGCATTAAAACATAATAGCAAAAGAATAGGCGATAAATAGATCTGCTGTATGAAAAATAACATTTATATACACAGCCTGGCAAACAAAGTTGCACATTATAATGTTTCATGTCCACCTTTCCAGGGTCAAGGAACTTTCTTGTGTCACCTTCATCAGTAAATGAATGAAGAAATAAAAATGCTCAGTTCCAAAGGTCCATGATGCTTTAGACCGTTTCTACCACCTACCATTTGACATTTGATAATAAATAGAGTTAACTTTGACCCCAATGTAAAGAATGAATAAAGCTTTCTCCTTATCAAATGAACAAATAATAGATTTTAAATTCAGTTTAAAAACTATTTTAGCTCTGGTGTTTGTAAAATCAAATGATCCTTTTGCCACGATGAGCTGCTGAAGATGATAAATAACTAACATAAAACAAAGCCACAGCTGTTTCCTTCTTCAACTTTTCTGTTATTACAACATTATTACTGTTTGTTTTAAATTACTGTTACTACCACTCTGTAAAACCAGTTTTCTTTCTTGGTGTGTGCTGCAGACCTCTTGGCCAGGTCAAACTTTTAAGGGAGATCTTGATTTCAATGGGATTCTATCTTGTTAAATAAAGGTCTGATAAAAAATAAATAAATAAAAAGATCTTTATGACAAAAGCATCATAACATTTGAATTAACTATGACTGAGACAGTTTTTAAAGCTTGCTGATGCTCATTCTCACCATATCAGTGGACAGTCTGGTGAGGTACTGCTCCTTCTGTGCTGGTGTTCCCAGGTTGGAAATCAGTGTGTTGATCAGTGTGTTTTGAATATCACAGAGCACTGACACAGACGGGTCCACCTTCGCCAACTCCTCAATGACCAGGATGGAGGAGAAGAATGTGGAGCCTGTGCCGCCGTATTCTGGGTCAATCTCAATACCCATGAGCTATGAATGACAGTCAGTTATTAGAAAGACATCAGATATATTTGTATTAGTAGTAGATGTGCTTTTGTAAGATGATTTAGAACCACACATACACCCTGTTCAAAAAGGGATTTGAGGACTTCTTCATCCATGGTTGAATTCTCATCCATCTTTGACACAAAAGGAGCGATTTGTTCCTGGGCGTATTTCTTAACTGCCAAAAAAACCCAAAACAAACCACGATATGATTATTACAGATTTAATCAATTTTACATTTTGGACAAACATCATCAGTTTCCAGCTCACCTGCCTCCCTCATCATATTCTCCTCCTCTGAAAATGTCTGTAAAGGGGGAAAAGAGACGCCCATCGCTCCACTCTGCTCTGAAACCATATCTGGAGCAGAGCTGGTGGACCGGCTCCTCCATCCAGCCTGGCACACTCCCCATGATCGGGAAATCTGTCGGCAAGACTGGACACAGGACAAAAATAAATACAGATATCAGCACAGAAACTGGAAACGGTGTGCTGCAGAATGTCTGGTGGTTATTGGCTGTTTTATCAGCCTGTGGCACCTCATGTTTAATTAACTTTCTTTTATCAATCTAATATTCACTTACTGCTGTTCATTTTCTCATAATTTTGAGTTATTTGGAATATATACATAGCATTTCTGCTATCAATGAATAGCTGATGAATCCTTGATCCATATTTATATAAGTAAGAAAAGTAACATTTATAGATTTTCCGCATTAATTTTACCTAAGACATAAAATGAAAACCATAATAACTTTAATAAACTGAAAATAATAACATTCTTCTAACTGTAGGTTTTTACAACTGTTAGGGCTGCAGGGTTAATTGCATAACTATCCTATTCACAATGTCAGACTGTGCTGTTATGTAATGGTAAAAGGACATGATATGACGGTGCAGATTTAGGAGGATTTTGACTGATTTAATTGCATAAATAGGAAGGAAAGTAAGCACAAACTCTAGTGTTGAGTGATATTTTGGGTTCGGTAACTAAGCAAAGAAAGGTACGAGGTAAAACATTGCTGTCATTTTCCAGTTTGTGTATTTATCCTTGTTTAAGTTTGACGTGAGTAAATACAAATGAAAATGCCTGTTCATTTTCTTTGATAACAAAGTAAGCAGACTCAAATTACTGCTCACTATAATCACAATAGGACTTTTGCACTTTATCATGCAACTTTAATAAACAGCATCCATTATTTTTCAATATTATGTGTTTAATAAATGATAGACATATCTCTCAGAAGTACCACTATCACATTTTACACAGATTGTCATTTTGCTTCCCTTATTTCATTTTTCGCAATTTAACAACAGGCTGTTTCATCAGTAAATAAATCAGCTGGGGAAAAAAAAAATCAACATTTCACATACATTTGGTGTTTTCGCTGCTGTCAAATTAGATCCCAAATATGATCATCCCATGCCAAGTCATCATCCTCTTAAAAAAAAAAGCTTCCATAAACCAAACTGGTAGTATTTAATGTGTCCTCCCTTTACATCTAACATGTCTTTAATTCTTTTGTTCAGACAATTTAAGATTTATTGTATTAATTTTCGGATGTTTAATGCCAACTTTCGTTCAACACGTCAGATGCCTTTAATTGTTTATATGCTAGCTTTTGTCACAGGGTCAGGGTTCAGAATAAAGAGTGGCTTTAACCTTCACAACCTATTTAGTTCAATTTTTGTGTGTCTTTTAAGGCTGTACACATATTTCCTGTACTTTCTTGTAGTATGTTAATAAAAGGGAATGAGAAATTATGTATTCTCCTTTCAGACCTACAAAAACAAGTAAGCTAAAGGTGGACTTTTGCATAGTACTAAAGTAATATAGGTAATGTAAAGGCATGTGCAGTATATATCAAAGTGATAATAAGAAATGTGTAAGTTATTATTACTGACATGCATTAACATTTGATTAGATTTCAGATCAGCAGATACGAGCAATATACAGAAATTTGTATGATTATTATTATAATTTTCGTTATATCTATATGTCTTTAAGATATTTCATTGTGCAGTAATAGTTTAACATAAATATCAAGTAACAGAGTGCATAAAAGCAGCCCAAATAAATAAATAAAACTTAAACCTGCTTTGACAGTTAGCCTAGCGCTAGCTGTCTGTGTTAGCTAATGGAATCATGTTAGCAAGGTGACGCATTTCACCGATTCACGATTAACTTACACGAAAATGAAGAACGCAAGGTAAAACTAATAAATAACACGTCCAAATATGAGTGTGTGTGTGTGTGTATGTAGTGGCTGTGTTTCAACTCACCTTTGATAAAATTCTGACCAAAGGAGCAGCCATGGTGTGTTACAAAACTGTTTACATACATGCGCGTGCAGGGAGGTGATGTTGCCTTCGTGTGCCTCCTGTTCGCCTCAGAAATAACTGCTTTACAGAAATGTCGCTGAATGAATACACACCTGTAGCCAAATAAGCATTGGTTTAATACTTTATCTAAATTTACATAAAAACCTAGAAATAAACACATTCTTCACTATCCTGTTCACCATTAACCTGAGACAAGCCAATGACATTGTATTCAACATTATATCTTTCATGTTTGAATAAATGTGATTTCAATATCAAATAAGAACTAGGTTTGCCAGGTTTATGACACTTTATTTTGAGTCTAAAACTATTGTATACAACGGTAACATACGTATATCAAAGCTCTGATTACATATATGAAACTATTTTTGTCCGATAGTCCTGAAGGTAGCATCCACGGTTGCTGAACACGTGATCAACACCGGAAACTGATACCGTTAACCTGACAACTGTCTTTGGCTTTAAGACCAGTAATATGCCTCACGGGCCATTTTACGTGTTTGTTTTCTTGAGATAATAGTGGCACTTGGAAGCTGAATAGTAGGATATCACCCAAGGATATTGTAATATTAAATTGTTGTAGTTTCTAATTATAAACGACGATACTGTTCGTTTGCTAGCGTGATTACGATGCTCGGAAGCTAACATTAACATCCTATTACGTTAGGTTAGTAAGCAACAACTGTGAAAGCAGGATCTGACTGCTTTAATCCTAATAGTTCGACTACTACTTCTACTAAGGAGGCAAAAATGGAAGAGATAAAAACAGAGCCTGTGGATTTTGTAAAGGAATTTCAGGAATATCTGACCCAGCAGACCCAGCATGTCAACATGATTTCAGGCTCAGTTTGCGGAGAAAAAGAAGCAGCGGAACCGTTTCCTGCCAGCGGACCAGGTACATTTAATGGAATAACACTTTATTTTTGCCAACACGATTAGTTAAAAACCTCAAAGTCACAGTGTGTTTCCTTGCAGTTTCACAGAGCATTGAGCAGAACGGTCTGGACCCTCCGTCCGTGGAGGTTAGCCTGTCTCTGGAGGACGGGGCAGATGTGCAGATGGAAGGACTGGAGAGGACCTGTGATGGGAAATACAAGTGCAGCTACTGCAGCTACGCCAACAAGGGCATGGCACGTTTAATAGAGCACATCCGCATCCACACAGGTGGGTTACACTCATTCAGATATCACCACACAGAGGAAGAGTAACACAAGGCCAAAGATAATGTGTTTTTATTGACTGCCAATAGTAAATAGTCCACAGATGTAAAATCAAGACCTATAGATATTTGACAAATTAGTTTGGTTGAAATTTGGGGACTGAAAAGGTCATATCTATGATTGACATCGTTTTCATTTTCAATACAAGCCATCATTTATGGAGGTGTTGTCATCACTTACTGGCACTGAATGAGATAATGTGAAGCAAATGAACCTGTATATTATAATTCTCCTCAGTGTTTGTTGGATTTTTGTTTATGCGTGTATGTCAAGTTAAAAAAAATCATTTAAAAATAATTCAAACTTCCCTACAAGTATTTCCCTTTGGTTGTTCCTCAGGGGAAAAGCCTCACCGCTGCCAGCTGTGTCCCTTTGCTTCAGCGTATGAGCGTCATCTGGAAGCCCACATGCGTTCACATACAGGAGAGAAACCGTACAAGTGTGACCTCTGCGCCTTCCGCTGCAGCGATCGCAGCAACCTGTCGCACCACCGACGCCGCCGCCACAAGCTGGTGCCCACCAGGGTCGCACGCTCGCCCTTCTCCAATAAGAGGATGCTGAGCTCCCTGCAGAAGAGGACGGGCTCTCTGGGTTTCAGCAGGCGGCTGCTCATCAACTTCAGCCCCCCGTCCATGGTGATGCCAAAGTCGGACTATCTGAACGACCTGTCTCACAAGCTCCACCACCACTTGAACAGCTCTGAGTATAAGTCAAAGGCAGACGAGAATGACGGTCGTAGCCGGACTGCAAACGGGTTGATGTTTAATAACCCGCTGGACCAGTTGTCTACACTGGCCGGGCAGATTTCGGACCTTCCTCCTGACTCTCAAACTCCTGCCTCCCCAGACAGCGAATCCCTAAAAGATGAGAAACCCATCCTCATACACCAGGTCTCCGGCGCTCCGGTGGCGATGTGCTCAAACAGCGTGCAGACATCACCCACTAAAAGAGAATCCCCCGCTTCTGCTCATGGGAGTTGCAGTCCTACTCCCGGCCTTAGCTTCGACAACAGCGTCCACACTCTGTCTGCGAGTGTGAGCAACAGCCAGCCCAGCACGCCCACCCCGGCTCTGATCACACTGGACCAACAACTCTTATATAAATGCCAGCACTGTGATATTCACTTTTTGGACAACATCCTCTACACCATCCACATGGGTTGCCACGGTTACGAACATCCATTCCGGTGCAACATTTGCGGTCACATGTGCACAGACAAATACGACTTTGCATGTCATTTTGCTCGTGGCCAACATAAAAAGTGATGTGGAGATGTAGAACCTTCCATAAATACGGCACATGAATATGGTGCATCTTTTATTTTATTTACAGCCTTGTTTTCTTTTTTATTGTAACTCTGCACTAAGATTTTGCCTTATTGCAGTTATACTATGTACTGTTTCTCAATTGAGTGAGCTTTTTATTATTTTTGTAATGGACCCATAAGACAAATGGATAAAATAAAACATTACAGCTCTGTAAAAAATGAGGATATTAGTAAAACTCCTGGAAAAAAAAAAAAAGAAAATCTTTCCCATATGTCCAAAATGGGTCAGAGAACAGTTTTTATTGGATTACCAATGAGCAAAGTAAAATATATAGCAATAATGATATATAACTTCATTTTGTTGATTAAAACAATAGAAAGGTGTTGTCTAGAAGAATTTATCAATGTTGACCTCACCAATTATGTAAAAAAATAGAAAAGAAGTAGTTGTGAAAGATGACAAAAATGGCAAGATAGACATGATATAAGATGTACACTGGAAAAAAATCTAAATCTTACCAAGTGTATTTTTCTCATTTCTAATCCAAATATCTCATCACACTTAAAATAAGACAAGCACATAAAGAGGAATTTTTCAGTGAGACATAAAAGAGAGAGTAAGTTCAGATCATGAGGAGGCACCATAGGTCCCTTTACTCGAGGTGAAGAAAACAAACTAGTTAAAATATCAAAAACAAAACAATGCTTTGTTTTCAGACCTCATCAGAAATCGAGTTTAGAAGTCAATATTTGTTAAAGCTTTCACATCGTCATACGCTTCTTTATGCCACTCCCCCTTTTGAACATCCATCCTCAGGTCTGGACATTTAGATTCATGGTCTCCTCATTATTCCCAGACCTTAATACTGCAATAAAACAACTAAATCAAACTCAGAATACTCAGTTATATTTGTCCTAACGTTGAGTTTTGAGTCTGTACTTCATGGCGTCACATAATGCATCTTTGTTGTCACATTCTCTGAATCATAGGACGTGTCTAGGTTTAAAGGCAGCTATAAACACTGTGTGTCACATATAATTACCATAAATAATAAACAGTATTTCAACTCAAACATCATAAGCTTCAAACTCACCGTATATTTATGGGTATTTCTAACAATGAATGACCCTCATCTCAGAAAACAAAACCTCTTCAGACTGTATTCTCTTAAATTATTCTCACTTTGTTTCCTGTAATCGTCAGATAACTTACACAATAACAGATGTTTTCAGCTGAGTTTGTCTGTAAACAGATCATTTGAGATCATTTTTACGAGTATGTATGGATGAGCCAGTTAAATTGTTTTGTATATTTACTGTCTTTTTTAGAGTCTTTAACTGTAACCACTAATAATGTGTGCTGAAACAGTCAATGTCCAAAGTATGCCTCTGTGAAATTGATATATTTTATTTTAATTATTGCATATTTGTCGAAAATTACACCTTCAATTGACTGAGTTTAACGTATTGGTACACGATGACATTTTGTGTTGTAAATATATCATGAAAACAATGACTGACGATTAAATATGATGAAATCTCATGGAATATTTATAAAAACCGTGTCAATACTTCAACGCTTCTACTCGAGAACTTTTAACCATGTTATGTGGTTTTTCTTTATAGAACAAATTAGTCCATGAAGAGATAAACTGACTGATAATGACCAGATAAGTGAACTTTGAGATTTTCATCTGGTTTCACCTGCTGATTTTGTTTCTACACAACAGATTTTTGAAATAATAAACAATTTCAAAACATCACTTGTGCTTTAATATCTTCAGATGTACATTTTTTTTTTAAATTATACTTTTCTGTTTAATTCGAAAGGAAAAGAGAGCTTTCATCACAGAGAAAAACCATAGCTGATCAACCAAAGTGATTATACACTTAAATACAACAACAAACAAAAAATATTCAAGTATAGTTGTTCATCGTCCTCAACAGAATGTCCTTTTTATCACTGTCAAAAACCTGTACTGCTGTTTTCACCACACGATCCAGGTCTAAGTCTTCGTCAGTGAGCTGCGCGTCCTGCAGAAATTGAGTCCGTAGGTTGTGAAGGAATTTGGCTTTGGATTCATTCAGCTGAGCAGCCAGGGATCTCATGTGTCCAGCAGGGACCTGGTTTTCTAAACGACAACAAATAAGGCCTCGGTTATCTGATTATCCTCATCACTGAGCTCGAATGACACACACTGACGTCAAATGCGTTTGGATGGTGATAAATGTGGGTTAAACTCTGCAGAATCTGTCATTCTACGGTTTAAAGTTCACCGACGCCTGCAGAGAAATGAGGAAACACTTATACTGATGTCAACCCCATGTGCACTTAGGTACTGGGGAGAAATATTCATAACTTTTGCATAAAGTGTTCAAGACCCTCCTCAGTCAGGCTCTGATTATAGTAATGTAGTGCTTAAAGGAGTGATATTTAGCATTTTTAAATAGAATTATGCATTTTCAAACATTTCCCTGCGGTCTACATGACCTATAAATGCTCTGCTTGGGTCTGAATTCTTCATTAATTCAACTCCACAGCTCCATCTTCAACCCTATTTCTGAGTAATG
>JAPTYQ010000012.1:27282110-27294930 GCA_029814465.1 Ostorhinchus cyanosoma | reverse complement strand
AATTTGCAATTTTAGACAGTTAATATTCCAAAGGAGAAAAAAAAGGATATAAAAAGGTCATATGAAGGTTATCAAGCTTAATTTCTATACAGAATGACTAGTTGTTTAATAATTTTTTTGTAACATTGCATCTTTAAATCCAGTGACAATCTTTTTTAACACATCGGTTTGATACTATTGTACATAATACACCTCATAAGAGGTTGTACCTCATGCAACCCCACTTAAAAAAACAAAAACTAACCCTTTAACTGCTTTCATCTTTTGATGATAAAAGTATATAAGATTGATATGATACATGAAGGCATGGAGTTAAATCTAAAAACTGACAGATTACGAGTTATCAAAAGAAAATCTTTGCTTAATGGATAGGGAACCTATAAAACTTGCTTAACATTACAATAACTGCATATGTTTCTAATCAAATGACCTAAAAATAACACACATTTTCCACTCAGCTGGTTATAACACATTACAATACACCTAAGAATTTTAAGAATCCCAAAAGACAAATAAACTCGCCTTGTCATGCAGCTAATGATTCAAGCCAAACCTGTTTGGGTGGTACATTACAGAAAGACTCTGTTAGACTGAACTCCACTTAATGTAACTCTCATGAATGATTCAGAGAGGATCAGTTACTACACAAAAGCTTATACCATCAAAGCACCATGGTGTCAGCTGATGTGAAGAGTCAAAAGGGAGTTGAACTTACCACGTTGATTCCTCCGGAGTTCGCCACAGAGCAGACGGTACCCACAAAGGCCATGCCCAGGATACCACCTTCATACGCATTAGGTTGACCGCTGGGATACAGAAACGTAAAACACACGTCAAAATTACCGAAAATAAGGCAGGTATTGTACAGATTATTCCCAAATGGTATTATTTATCATTCAGCTTTAAATAACAAACACCAACGCTTTTATTTTACGAGAAAATGTAAAACTTACACAATGAGCTGCCCGATGTCATGTCTGATTCTTGGTATCAGTTTCTCTTTCCTCCACTTGACAAAGCGTTCTAATACCTCTCCGGCCAAACCATCCACACTAAAAGGATTACTGTCCTTAAAAACCTCCAGGCCCACCAGCACCACACGGATATTCAGCTGCTTATAATACTACATTAAAACAGAAAAACATAATCATAGAACCATACGAGCTGATCGTTCAAGCTCATTTAAACAGGCTGATCACAATAATAGCAACACTTTTTGTTTCATTTAACTTGAAACCTCACCCCATCCAGTAGATTGGCCATTTGAACCATCTCCTCTCTTACTGCTGTCTCATTTTGTTTCAAAAACACATACTGCAATGACAACAACAACAAAAAAAAAAGCTTAATGATTAATTCATTGCAATTATATTACAGAGACCAGTGGTTTTACTACGTATGGGTATGTGTTCTACAAACCACCGGGAACATTTCTACCAAATTCCCCTCCAAAAATTAAAGGGCTATTTAGAATTTTAGTGCTTAGAGTTAGCTTAGTGGTGAAATACAGGAATTAACCAAAGAGCTAACTTAGGAAAAACATCAAATAAATTAGCTGTACAGTTAGCTTAGCAATTAAGTAAAAGAGTTAGCCAAAGAGTTACCCTAGGAATAACATCAAATAAGTTATTTGTAGAGTTAGCTTAGCAAATAAGTAAAGGAGTTAGCCAAAGAGTTACTTTAGGAATAACATCAAATAAGTTAGCTGTACAGTTAGCTTAGCAATGAAGTAAAGGAGTTAGCCAAAGAGCTACCTTAGGAATAACATAAGTTAGCTGAAGAGTTAGCTTAGCAATGAAGTAAAGGAGTTAGCCAAAGAGCTACCTCAGGAATAACATCAAATAAATTAGCTGTAGAGTTAGCTTAGCAATGAGTGAAGGAGTTAGCCAAAGAGCTACCTCAGGAATAACATCAAATAAGTTAGCTGTAGAGTTAGCTTAGCAATGAAGTGAAGGAGTTAGCCAAAGATTTAGCTGAATAACATTAGATGAGTTCTCTAAAGAGTTAGCTTAGCAATAAAAACGATGTTCCCCACTTGAGCTAACTTCATAAAAAAACATTGACAGAGGTCATTACAAATAGACAACTGATTTTCTTTTTTACCCTTTTGATTTGTGCCACAATTTACAAATATGATGTTTGTCATGGTAAAATATACTTTTATGGGGCTAAAAGGTTGTGATTTGTTGCAAAAATCGTATTGAAACGTCAAGTTTAATGTCACACAGCTGAATGGCCTGCATCTCTTAAAATTAGCCACTGCCTTGACACATTTTACCTTAAACTTCGAGAGCAAAGGGAAAAATGTATTAAAAGAGGTGAAAATCTCTCCACGAATTGTCATGTTGAAGCAGGAGAGACATTTTCAGTGAAGAGAGAAAGTTCTGATGACATCCCTTCATAATTTTCATTTCTAGTCTTTGTATTGACATATTTTCACAGTCTAATACATGAACAATTTTACAACAAACAGTGACTGGTCTTAAGTTGTAAAATTATCTATTAAATTTACTGTCATTATCTGTGTAAATACACTATAATTCAAAACAGAATCGGATAATTGCTTGTCTCTTGTCATTGTGTCAAAATGATAAAATGTAGCGTTTTCAGACCACGTGTAACGGAAATAATAGAAGTTTATAATATTCCTACTCAGTCACAGCTTTCATGCGTCTTAACGTATTCTCCATCAGTGTTTCATATTGTTGTCGGCTGCTTTATGCCACTCCCAAAGAAAAAACACAATAAAGAGCTTGGCTTTGTTTGATCATCATTAATCTTCCTCCTGATCACGACTCTCGAGGTGTTCAACAGGGTTCTTGTGTGAATATTTGCAGTGGTTTCTTATTTGATTCCAGAGCTCTAAAATCTTTTGTTACTTGCAGCCAGTTAAATTTGCAAAAAAAAAGTGCTTTTGAAAGAGATACTGGATATATACTTACCCTGAGGTTATCCACAACCAATGCCAGCTCTATGTACCTGGTGTCTGGTAAATTGCGCTTTTTCTGTTGAAATAACAAATTAAATCAGTTAAAATCTCAGCTAGTGTCCATTTAACCCATAAAGACCCAGTGCTACTTTTGTGCCACTTCCCAAATGACTTTTTCTCTTCATTTAACCTTTAAGTCATTTATCACCATTCATTATAAAATTATCATTTGTGTTTTGCATTTTTTTTTTTTTTGTCAAAATCAGGCATTTTCCATTATTTAATTCACTGATCATGTAGATTTTCATAAAAGCTCAGATTAAAGTTGATGGTTATTATATATATATATATATATATATTAAAAAAAACTGGAAATTGAAGAAAAAATTACTTTTTCAGTCAAATATATCAGTAACTGAACATAAACCAAGTGTCTCCATGCACTGTCATTGATCAAACTCTATGGATTTTACTGGTGAATCAATGTTGTAGAAGGTGACGGTGTTTCCATGGTAACTACGGAGCCTCTGAACGTCCAAATGGTTCATATCTGATGACCACAAAAAGATGACAAACTGTAGTTTCCACCAATTACTTACATGTATTGATAGGATTAGTGGATCAACACGTATTAAACATTTAAGATCAGTACATGGCTTAGACGCTGGTAGCTGTTTGGGTCTTTATGGGTTAAATACCTTTATACATTGCAAATATGAAAACTCTGATGAGTGTTAAGCGTCCAAACCCGCAGCAGTGATGTGAGCGACTGGCCCGGTTCAAAGGGTGAATGGTTTTGTGTCGAGGTGGCTTCGCTGACGACACCACAGGTGACCGGCTCTGAGTGGACGCCCTGCAGCAGGTACAGAACGTGCTCATTGGACGTAGATCTGGGCACCGGTTCAAGTCCATAAGTCTCATTTTCTAGAACGATCACACCGCTACAGAAAAAACAGGAAAAAGCAGATCCAGACAATGTAGAGAGACTTTGTAAGGTGTTTTTTCTATTTAGCTGCTCAGAATCAGAGTCGAAGATTAGTCATGACCTTATTTATTAATAATAATAATAATAATACATTTGATTTGTATTGCACTTTTCATGGTACTCAAAGACACTTTACATACAGCAGATAAAAACATACTAAACACATGGAAAACAAATACAGTAAAACATTAAAAGCAATTGGAATAAAAGTCTTTAAACATTTAAAACAATCTTAAATAAATGTTTTTTTCAAAGGGATTTGAAGGTGTTTGGGGTCAGAGCAGTGTCGGATGGCAGGAGGGAAGGAGTTCCAGAAGGTATTTGACTTCGTCTCTTAACTCCTTATGGTTACACATTTAGTTTTTCTAGTTATTCCTGAAATCTGCCACATTTTGCTCTACGATGCATAAAAGTGTGTGTAGTTACTCAGAATGAAAGAACAAAAATGTAGTCAGATCTACACACTTACACTGAATTCCTTCATGTTGCCTTTTTCAGAATAGACAGATATGAAGACACAGTGGCCTTGACATTTGGCAACAATTTCTTCAGTTTATCCTTGAATCTTAGCAAATATTCCGGACAAATTCTAAGACATTTTATGAAGCTGTACCTGACATCTCTGATCATATTAACGGAAATGGAAAAAAAAACAAAAAAACAGATGACATCATAGAGATACACCGCAAAAAATTCCAAATTGACTCAACTTAAAAAAATGTGTAACCTCACTGCCTTAAAATTTTGATTAAAGCTGATAAATTATTTCAAGGAATTTAAACTCACAACTAAGTTTCTCCAACTTAAAAGACCAAGTTCGCGGGACTTATTGTTTTGTTTTGGAAACTTTCTTTATTAGGTCAAATAAACAAATGTAATTTGAAGACACTTGAATATGTCATTTTGTAGTTTTAGTTAAATGATCAACGTGTCTGACCGTTTTTCTAACCAAAAAAGTAATTCATTTATTTAGAAAGTAATCATTAATTGGATAAAACAAGGCAATTATTTTCACAATTCTGTACATTATGATATAACAGGAATATACTGTATATGTTTTAATTTCTCTAATAATGCGCAGTAAAAGATGCTGGGATACATCGCCTCTTTGTGCTAGCTCAAAATCAATGGCATCGCACTATTAAAATATGGATATTGTAATACTGAACTGGTTTTAGATTTTTTTTGTTTTTTATTTGTCAAACCTGAGGCCAGAGCAGGTGCTGAGAGCCACCAGTGAGTCAGGGTACCCTTCGACCTCCCCGTGGTAATAACAGTGCACCTTGAAGAAGGAAAAAGAAGAACCAGACTTAAGAGTTTTGTATTTAATGTGCAGATAAAACATGTTTTTCCTGCAAATAGAATGAATGGGGCAACCTCCTTCAACTCCTAATAAAAAGCTGCCATGTCAAAATGCAGCTGCAGTGCTTTGACATTACAGTTTTCCCAAAAAAAAAAAAAACTTTCCTGATGTAGATGGTTTTAAGCTTCCTTTTACCCTTTTTTAACATCTTGTAGCAACATTGCTCTCTATCTGAACCTCACTATGAACAAAATAACTTTTACTTGCAATATTATCTGCTTTTTGTCACTTTGTAGCATTGATATAACTTATAATTAAGAGGTCGACCGATATGGGTTTTTCTTTAAAAAATTTTGGTCAACAGATGCCTGATATCTGCAGCTGATTTTTGACGCTGATATTTAAAGCCAATTTTCTTTTTCTTTCTTTTTTTTTTTTAAAGCACATTGACCGTAAAATGAAATTGAAACACTCAGATAATTCAGATTTTTATGCAGCACTATAAATGAAATTATCGATACAGATACACATAGTACTCTTTTAACATTTATTGAACTTCAAGTGCTGCCCACACAGGTGCCTGATCAAATATCTTATGATAATTTTACTAATGATCAAATATCTGCTTTCAAAGAAAAAAATAAATAAAAATTAAGGCTGGCGGCCGATATTGAAATAACTCAAAATATCGGCCCAATAAATCGGCTGGCCAATATATCAGTCTACCTCTATTAAAATTCATAATATATGTTGTATGTTAAAAGCTTCAAAGGCACCACTGAGCATAGATTAGAATGATACCAGTCCTGGGAAAAGCCTTGAAGATAAGCCACAAGAACATTAACTTACGTGTTGTTTGGGAAATGTTGATTTGCCGCCTGAATACTGCACGAAGTTAGGGTGTAAAAAGTCTCTGAGAAGAAGACAAAAATAATATTCAGTTATGAAGCAACAGGCAACAACTATACATAATGATAATGCAAAGTAAAAAATAAAATAAATAAATAAATAAATAAATAAAACACCTGTTCTTTTTCAGATGAAGATGGTGCTTTTTGTTGTTTATGTGGAGTGAATATGAAATGGTCTCATCTTCATTTTCCTGAATAAAAAGAAAGCAGTTTTAAACGGTCCCACAATAAATCAGAATATATCATTTAAAAATAATAATAATAATAAACCCATTACTGTTCACCTACATCTTTAAACTGAGATCTATCGATGCTCCTCGACCATCTGCGAATCACTTGTGGATTAACAATAGAGTACTTGGAAGGATTGGATCTAAATCCATCCAAAAAGTCTAAAGAAACAGAAAGAAGAGGAACCATTATCAAAAAAAATAAATGGTGCGTTCACGTTACGAGAAAAAAAATCAGGAAACATTGGAACAATATTTCAATTCTGCTTTAGTCGTACTTGTATGTTCCATTCTGTCACGTCTAAGTGTAAATAAATAAATAAATGTAAAAATGAACACACTTGTAGATCGAGAAAAAAAACAGCTCCTGTTTAAACATGAAACTCAGCTGTATCGCAGGACCGTGGACCAAAAAAATCAAAGCGACTCACCTTTACTGACAGTTCCTGAGATGTAACAAAAGGAAAAGAAAAAGGCGAAAAGTGGGTATTTTTGGTTCATGATCGTGCTTTGTAAAGCCTGGGTTATGTCCCCATCGGAGCCTCTGCTGTTGCTGGATGGAAGGCTCGTGTCTTGTGCGGTTCTTCCTGTTGCTCAGGTGTCTCTTTACGTGCGTGGCCGACGACAGGTGAGCCTCACTATGGCGCTCCGGTAAACAACTTGCTGCAGGGACGGATCCGATGACACCGGTAATATTAGAGGAAGGATTCCTATGGAGATCAACAGTCCTTAAACAACGGGCTTTTATGCAAAGGGCTACAGTGTATGTGTTGCATCAAGTAAAAGGGAAATTTGCGGCCAGTCTTTGCAGAAGCGCAACTAGTTAAACTGTAGAAGGGATGCTTACGTGCCTGTCCTCATGGACTGACACATCAGACGGTTTTTTTTTTTTTTTTGTGGTCTGTCAAAACGGAAAATGTCAACTTCTTCAGACAGTTATTTAAACGTTTTAAATCTATTGACGTTTTTTTTTTTCAAATAGCTATTTAACCCCATAAAAACAAAGTTACGAAATTAATACTAAAACAACATTGTGTATCTGTGAAACGGGTCAATCTTTGGAAAGGATGTGAAAAGGAATTTAGGATGTGTACCTCAATCTATATGTTCAAAAAGATGTTTGAAAATAAAACAATAAATAGTTATAAGGATGTACTGTGATAAAAAAAAAAAATAATAATTAGTACACTACATTATTTCCATTATTTTTTTGGTTGTATTCCTTGAAGTTGACTTTTCTTTATTTTTATGATTAATATAGGGTAGGTATAATAAGCTTTCAGCTACAACCTGTGATACTTTTTGGTCCCAAGGATGAAAAGCTTTATTATTGCTATTATTATTATTATTATTAGTAGTAGTAGTAGTAGTAGAAGTATTTATTTATTTATTTATCTATTTATTTATTTATTTATTTATTTACTCTATTATTATTATTATTTACTCTTTATTATTTACTCTTATTTATTCTGTCTTTATTCTTCTCCAACAAATGAAATGGGCATACTGTTTTTCTGTCGTATTTATTGTATAAATAAAACCTATTACTACTACTACTACTACTACTACTACTACTACTACTACTACCCAGTGCTACTTTTGTGGCAGTTACCAAATTGATTTTTTCTCTATATTTAACCATTCTTAAGAGATTTATTACCATTGATTGTAATAGTTTTTCCCCAGAAAATTTGGATTTATGGATATGGAACTTTGAGAGAAGCAGTAACAAATCGATTCTGAAGACTTGCTGTCTCTTTTCCGGTATTAGACCCCCCCACCCCCCTTTTCCAGATATAAATTTTGACAGATCTTTCCATATTTTGGTTGTAAAGCTACAGTGCCAAAAGAGATGATTTATTGTTTCTGGATGCATAGCACAAAAAAAAACAAGTGGTAGAGCAAATAATAAATAACATTACACATTACAAATCTCAAAAGAAGGAGCAAATAGATTAAAAATAATAACTGTGATATATGTTGTCTCATAATTCTAACAGTTTTCCAGTTAAAGTAGTAAGAGGGCTATAAAACAGTTTAAATTCAATCAGTCCCAATGATGAAAACACATTTTGCTGTTTTTTTCTTGATTGAAGCAGAATCATAAATACAAACATACAAACATACAAACTTCCTCACGTAATTGATAAATATGAAGAACCTGAATGCAAATGCAAACATAAAAAGTAAAGTATTGATTTTAAAATGTTACTGTAAAATTATGAGGAAATGTTATTCTTCTTCATACTTCCTTTAGTGTTTATAAGTTTGAAAATAAAAATTAATTTACCAAATACCCCCCTTTAAAAAACAAGTTGCGGAAGTGCTGAAATCTCGCGTGATCTTAGGAACTACGTCACTCGTGCGCGGCAGTGTTTATTCCATGGTACGACAATTTCACAACAATACCGGGCAAAATTGTGTCATATTCTCCTGAACTAGTGACCTTTTCAGTCTTGTATTGTGACATACTTACCGTTAAAAACACTCAAACTACCAGATTAAGTGTTGTGTCTTTTTGGGTTAATCCTTTCACAAACGTGTAGACTTTAGACCTAGCTAGTTAGCATGTATGCTAATTCCAATTGGCTGTCACGTTGAGCTAGCGAGAAATGTAAATAAAACCGGTGTTATACGGTGGATTTAAACCCACTGTACAGCAAAAAGGCATTTTCAGAAGTTAAACATAACTACGATTCAAGGGAAAAGTGTAAAAAAGTCAAAGCACTTTACAATAAATGCCTGCATTATGCTAAAAGTCCATAGATGTAGTAGGTATATTGTTAACTACAGCATTCCTGTATGTGTGTTTCTCTAGTGTATGGCTGCGCACCGCATTTTCCGAATTATTCAACTCTTGAAGAAATCAGTGCCCAAACAACAAGTCTGGACAAACCGAAGCAAAACGTCATCTGTGGTGTCAGCTCCAGTTCTATTGTGAGTATGCAGTGCTCATAGTGTACAGTTCATCCAGTCATTTAGCAGCCAAGAAAATATCATGAATTGGACATGTCTTATTTTTTCAACAGAATGACAGCCCTGACAGATTTTGAACCTTTGGCAAAGAAAATCAGGATTGAAATCAGTACCCCAAAGTCCCATTCATCTTTACAAGGTCAGATGTTTGGTTATGTTTGTTTCTGGATGATTATACAAACAGACACAAAGTGACAATAATGTAAAAACATTACATATATGAATAAGTCAATTGCTTGCACCAATGGTTAATTTACTGTGTGAACATTCACTCACTTGTATGTTTTAAATAGCAAATGTGTAAGATTACAATCAAATATGTGATTCATCTTGTTTTAAAACCTTAAAATTATTGTTTCTCAATCTGAGGATTTTTCTGACTCAGACAATGAGATCACCCCCTCTCACAAATTTTGTACTGTTGACAAATATCTGATGGGCTCTTTGTGGAAAACACAGTTTTCTAAGAAGCACCGTATTATGAATTTTCTGTGAGTAGTATCTATGGTTGCAACATAATGATGACATATATAAAGTTAGGTCGTAGATTTTCATTTAGGATGGTGAAGGTTTTACAAGATTAATTTCTTCAAGACTTCAAACACTGATGTCTGTCTGAATTTTAAGCTGAGAAATAACATGATGAATTAATAAATCTGTGATTGCAGAATTGCAACATTCATTCTCTGATTTTGGTTGCTTGATAAAGGTTTTATTGATAATGTGAGAATAACACAAGGTAATATATTATTTCAATTTGATGATTACCATTTTGTCATTCATGTAATTATTTAAAGTCCTGAAATAAGTGGCTTTAAAATGCTTGAGTTGGTCGAAGACATTTATCTATGATCACATTGATACAATCTCCAACACATTTTGTGCCAAGAATAGTCCTGAAGCCAATGTAATTTTGATAAATCCACTCACAGCCAATATTTCTTATCTAATAGCTAATCTTATCAAATCATAATTATTGCTACACTCAGGTTATGGATGAAAAAGCCAGCTGTTCTGAGAAACCCCTTTCAAAAACACTTTTACATTCATTTGTATGTCTAGAAATAAGTTGTTGGCTGTTTTTTTTTTTTTTAATCACATCTCTGTTTAAAATTTTCAGGTTCCCCTTTGCAGTTGGAGAACATAAATAATGTGATAGTGGATAAAGAAAGAAGAGAAGACAACAGAGAAAAACAAATGGATATAAAGCCGAAGACCGGAGCAGGTGGGCTGCGAGGTGTGAAAATAAATAATCCCAACAGAATCAGCCCTAGACAGCAAAAAAAGTTAAAAAATACTCTCGACCGATGGCTAGTGAAGCCTCAGAAAAACAGTGATGAAGTGGACCAGAACCAAGAGAATGTTGAAATGACTGATGACGGTGTTGTTCAAAGCACCTCGGCTCAATCTGTGGACTGCCAAAATGCAGAACAATCTGCTACTGTTTCTGATGTGGATGAAGAAACCCAACCTCTGACACCACAGGACCTGGAGGAAGATGCTTTGAAGTCATCACGGACTGTGTTTGATGAGTTTAATGAGATGCTGACCAGTGATGGTGGTAGTCTGGAGGAACAGGAAATGGAGACGTCCTCTAAAAGTGCCGTGTTCTCTGTTAAACATCATAGCAAAATCACAGACTTCTTTTCAGGGGGATCGTCATCATCCTCATCTACTCTTGCTGCCAAACGTGGTCGGCCTGATCCAAAAGAACCAGATATGGAAAAGGAAACTGACAAGCCTGGTGTCACATGGCTGGGGACGCCAATTAGTGAACTGAGGAGAATGCCTGAATGTGGCAGACCACTTCCTCCACTGAAGGATGTTCCTGGACACCACACTGTGATGATACGGGTTTGAACAATTCTCTCTTTGTTAAACTCCTTGGTGTCATTTTATACCAGCTTATCTCAGGCGTTATTTTTTAATGATGAACTAAATGTTCATTTGCTGCCTAATATAGTTGTAGAAAAAATTATTAGACCATCAAAAGTCCTCAGAATCAGTGGTTATGCAATCCAGTCCTAACTCCTGTGTGGATCATGTGACTAAAACAGACAAAAGAAAACATGGATTGTCTAAAAGCACTGTTTTTGTCAGTACAATACCATAGATATTGATATTAGAACTTATATGTTTTGGTTATTATCAAGAAAACATGGAAAATGGATAGATATCAGCTCTGAAATTAAACTCTTATGAGCTGTTTTTGTTGTTATCATTATATTTGTCCAAACAAATGTGCCTTTAGTTTGTACCAGGTATTAAAATGAACAAGAAATTGAAGAAAGCAAGAGTGGTCTAAAATGTTTTCTGCGACTGTATACTGGTCCCATTGTAATGAGATAATGAAAATTAACACCACTTTGCCTGTCACATGTCCCATGTTCTATGTACCAGATTTCTGCAAAGACCAGGAATACAACAATTAACCCATATTTGTCTTTCACATTGACAGACAGACCGCCTTCAGACGGGTAGAGTTCCAGTACCATACCCAACAAAGTTTAGGGATAGCTGGGATGATATCCATGTCAAGATGCCCTGTTCCAGTAGGAATTTGTTTCCTGTAAAAGATGAGGTAAGACTTCATAATTTGAGTTTAAGCATTGGTAAATATTCCAAGGTGAACAGTATTGTATGTATTTTAAATTAAGTGAGCATACACTATGATTAACTACAAAAAAAAGAGATCACTGCAAAATGATCACGTTCTCTGATTTTACCATGTGTTTGAGTAAAATGAACATTTTTGTTTCATTCTCTAAACTACTGACAACATTTCTCCCAAATTCCAAGTAAAAATATTGTTATTGAAAGCATGTGTTTGCACCGTATGACAAATGGTCGTGTTTATTGACCTAGCTGAGGCAAAGAGCATTGTCCTGATAGAAAAACTAGTCCTCAGAGTGTGGGAACATTGTCAGAGCAGAAGTCCTGTATTTTTGCATCCTGCATTTGGTTCTTATCAGAGTTTAAAATAAATTATAATATATGATGGATATCTACGGCAAAAGATGAATGACCTGTAATAAATAAGCCATTAATATCAATACTGATTCTTTTTTTTTTTTTTTTACTATACTAAGCTGTTTCTTTTTGACAGCTGATTTTTTTTTTAGACAAATGTGCTTATAGGCTGCTAACACATGCATATATTTCTGCACATACTTCTGCTGCACTGAATTAGCATGACAGTTCAGCGTCTTTCCATGTTGAATTGTCATCCGTCATTGATGATGGCTTTTCTCATTTAACAGGCACGCAACCACACTCTGAGTTGACTGAACTGTGATCAACTGTTCTAGAGCAACCACTCTTGAGCTTCATACCTCAGGGTTTAGTAACTCAGAGTTCGGGGTTAGACTCTAAATGTGTTTAAAATGCAAAGCCCAGATGTCTACAAGTTGTTGAGAGTACCCCTGCCACTTTTTCCTCCCTTCTTACTCTCCCATTAAGCATGTGATGAGCCCACACACCTTTAAC
>JAPTYQ010000012.1:27168870-27181490 GCA_029814465.1 Ostorhinchus cyanosoma | reverse complement strand
TTATTTTAAGTGTGATGAGATATTTGGACTAAAAATGACAAAAATACACTTGATCAGAGTTAGATTTTTTGCAGTGTACAACTCCAAAGCTGTATCAATCTATAAATTATTCCTCTATTTTCTTCTTCTTCTTCTTTTTTTTTTAAATAATACTTAAAACATGTAAGATAAGTGAGAAAATGTTCCTTTCTATAAACATTCAACATAACACGTCTTGAACTAAACCTTTTGATATTGTGAAATTTTCAAACATCAACTGCATTTATTCTTACTTTATATCATCTTGTTTTAGCCGTCTTTATTTCATCTCATTTGTCTTTCATTAGTTGTGTGTGTTGTGTGTCAGTAACACAGTAACACAATATGGAACCTCTTAATAACTCTCTGCTTCCATCTAGTGGTCATGATGATAATATTTTAACTCTTAACAGTGTATTTTCTCTGTGAGTAGGATTTTACAAACAGAAATATCATCCTCACACTTTTGTGTATAGGGGGGAAAAATTTAAATTGAAAGAAAGTGCTTTAAATATCCTGAAATATACCTTTAAAACATGTAAAAATAAAAATAAATAAAAAGGGGAAAAAAAAGCAAAGTTTTATTGACTATTAACATAACTGGGGGTTTAATTCAGCATCTTTCTCTAACATCAGTAATTAACATCCACTATTGGAGAGTCTTCCAGTGAGAATGAAAGTAAAAACTGTGCAGCCTATCAGCTTCCAGGAAGGGAAGCAATAGCCTAATCGTGTGAATGAAAATAACCCAAGTCCTTCACTAATCCCTGCCTATCCTTTTTATCTGAGGATTCAGACCAGTCGGAGCAGAATGGAGCTGTGAGCCTGCACACCACATCCACCAGCACCACCATGCATCCGACGTCCTGTTAGAACCAGCACAAGCTACCACTTTTTTTTTTTTTTTTTTTTTTAACTCCCCCCCCATTTGTAGTTTAGTTGAATAGTATTTAGACGTTTGCAGAAAAGGAAAAAAAAAATGAGTGGGCATTTTACTGCTGCTTTTTGTCTGGCTGTAGTTTTCCTCCCGCTGTTGAGCGCCTCATGTCCTGTTCAATGCAGCTGCTTCTTCCATAAATTAAGCGATGGATCCAAAGCAAGGTAAATATATCTGTTTTTTTTATTGTTAACTCCAGTGTTTAATGTTTATTTTCTGCAACTTTTATCCTCATTGCGCCTTTACTTAGTCACTCCAGATAGTGAGGGATTAAGCTGGAGTTGCTCTTTAATCTCCTTTACTTATTAGTGAACAATAGATTACTACAAATTTGACTTCGAATGTACTTGAAAGTGTTTTTTTTTTAAAGGTAAATGCTAAACTTGGGCTCTTATGTAGAATCTCCCTTGCGCTAGAGCTTTAATACAAGCAGGATTCATTGTATTCATACAAATCTAAATCTTACCAAGTGTGTTTTTCCTCATTTTTAATCCAAATATCTCAAAACAGTTAAAATAAGACGTAATCACCTAAAGAGGAACTTATATAAGTGAGATATTAGAACTGATTCATCTGGAAAATCGTATTTCAAGAAATATTTTCACTTGTTCCAGTGGTAGATTTTTTTTTTTGCTTAATTCAAGCAAAAATATCTTGTATTTTTATTTGTATTTATTTTTGTACTTGTTTTTAAAAGGGCATTTTTTTTAGTGTACACTTTATAAAGCTTGCACTGCAAATTATTTGGTTCTTAGCAGGATTCAGAGACATTAATTTATCTGCTTTTAAGAGTTAATTTCTTATTTTAAGTGTTCATACGTCTGTAAACATGCTTATTTCTTCATTCAAGGATCTTGTCAATTGAAATAATTTGTTTAATTCAAGATTTTTTTTTGCTTAATTCAGGGCAAAAAAAAAAAAAAAACAAGTGAAAATGATCTTGGTAAGATTTCTTGAAATCAGATTTTTCCAGTTCTATTGTTTTTAAATCAGTTCTTAAATCTTCACAGAAAAGTTCCTCTTTAGGTGATTATGTCGTATTTTAAGTGTGATGAGATATTTTGAGTAAAAATGAGAAAAATACACTTGGTAAGATTAGTATTTTTTCCAGTGTGAATGGTCTTGTAGCAAAAATATTTAGTTAACACATAAAAGCCCATTGCTAGTTTTTTACTAATTTTTTTCAGTAGATTTAACCTTTCTGAAGCGATTTATCATAATTTATTACAATATTATCCTCAGTATTTATGTCTTATTTTAATTGCATTGAGATATTTAGACTAGAAATGACAAAAAATAGACTTTTCCAGTGTATATATTATTCTAATATTTTTTAATTTATTTTTTTTGTTTTTCCTGCAGGAGCGTGCTTTGCAATGACCCTGAAATCACCGTGGTTCCTCCCAATTTCCCGTCTGACACCTCGAAGCTTCGCATTGAGAAGACGGCTATCACCAGGATTCAAAACGACAACTTTCACTACCTCAACAATTTGGAGTTTCTGTGGATGTCTTTCAATTCGCTCAACACTCTGAGCGTGGACAGTTTTCGGGGACTTTACAATCTGGATGAGCTGAGGCTGGATGGAAACGCCCTCACCTCCTTCCCCTGGCAGTCCCTGACGGATATGCCCAACCTGAGGCTCCTGGATTTACACAACAACAAGATCAGCACCATCCCAGCCGAAGCCACCATGTACATCAAAAACATCACCTATCTCGACTTATCCAGCAACAACCTGAACACCATCCCCGCTGATGTTCTCACCATGTGGCTGAGTGTGAAGCCATCCCAGGACGTGGACTCCTCTAAACTAATTCTCGGTGAGGATCAGGCTGTGACATTTTCAGATACTGAAGTGTATTCTTTCTTACTTAAGCTGCCTTCCATGACAACCACTTCTGGGTCTTTGACACATAAGGATTTAAAGCTGGATCGGGGATTAGACTAATTATAGTTTTTTTTTTTTGTGTGTGTGTGCAGTGTGTAAAGCATGTCCAATTTTACCTCACAGTCCCAATAGAATCTGTACGTTTATTGTATATTCATCATGAGTCGTGCATGAATAAGCTCAGGCTGAAGCAGACCGCGGACGTATTTCTGAATTTAATGCTTCAGTCGACCGGATTTTCTGATTTCACTGAGCAAACATAATAATCTTACTGGTTCATTGTAGTGATCCGAGAGGAAACTAGACTTTTGCACGTCCTCTTTGCTCTGTTTTCTCGCTGCAAAAAAAAAAAAAAAAAAAACAAGAAGTGAAGATAAAAATGCTAAATCTGAGGAAATAGTGGAATTATCTGTTCATGCAGCTGGACAAGATTCTTGAATTAAGAAATTAACATGTCTACAGACGTGTGAACACTTCAAATAAGAAATTAACTCTCCAAAAAAAGATAAATCTAAGTTTAATTTATTCTGGTAAGAACCAAATCATTTGCAGTGCAAGCTTTATAAAATATACACTGAAAAAAACAGTCAAATATATAAATAAACAAATAAATAACACAAGATATTTTTGCTTGAATTAAGCAAAAAAAATAAAAATCTACCCGTGGAACAAGTGAAAATTTCTTAAAATAAGATTTTTCCAGATCTATTGTATAAAAATAAGTTCTTATATCTCATTGAAAAGTTACTCTTGAGGTGATTCTGTCTTATTTTAAGTGTGATGAGATATTTGGACTAGAAATGAGAAAAATACACATGGTAAGATTTAGATTTTTTCCAGATTTTGTCCCATCACATTGATATTTAGTTTTAGCATTAGCATTAGTATTGTTAAATTTAAACCTTTGCTAATTTTATACAGTTGAGTGTTTACAGGCGGAGTCCTAAAATATAGACTGCAAACGTTTTTGGTTGTACATTACTACATTTAGTTTGGCATAATTTAACCCCTACTTTCCAAAACACATGTCCCTTTTAAAGCCTTTTTAGCCCCTACTTTCCAAACACATGTCCCTTTTAAAGCCCTTTTTAGCCCCTACTTTGCAAAACCATGTCCCTTTTAAAGCCTTTTTAGCCCCTACTTTCCAAAAACATATCCCTTTTAAAGCCGTTTTAACCTCGACTTTCCAAAAAACATGTCCCTTTTAAAGCCCCTTTAACCCCTTCTTTACAAAAAAATTTTCCTTTTAAAGCCCTTTTTAGCCTCTACTTTACAAAAACATGTCCCTTTTGCTGCTGGTGAATATTTCAAAGGAGATGCTAACGTGTTTTCTTCCTCAGGTCTCCATGACAACCCTTGGCTTTGTGACTGCCGGTTGCACGACCTGGTCCAGTTTCAGAAGTCTCCATCATCCTCTGTGGCTTTAATCGATACCAGACTGAAGTGTGCGGATCCAGAGAGCCTGTCGGGGGTTCTTTTTACCGAAGCGGAGCTGCAGAGGTGCCAGGGCCCGCGGGTGCACACGGCTGTAGCTCGTGTCCGGAGTTCGTTGGGAAACAACGTCCTGTTGCGCTGCGGTACAATCGGAGTCCCGATCCCTGAGTTATCCTGGAGCAGGGCTGATGGGAAGAAAATGAACGGCACCGGTGAGTTGTGCTAAACTTATTCCGGTTCCTTTTGGTTCGGAAACCTTTTGTGTCAATCTTTTTAACTCTGGACTTCTTTTTGTTTTTTTACTTTCAGTTCAGGAAGAGATCTCAAAGGAGGGCATCATTTGGTCGATTCTGAGCGTGCCTGCCGTCTCCTACCGTGATTCTGGGAAATATGTGTGCAAAGCTACAAACTTTGTGGGCACCGCGGACGCCATCATCTCCTTGGTGATCACAGATTCCTTCCGGTCTGAGGAAACAGGCGGCACGTCGAAGAGGGGCAGAGGAAAGAAACCAGGCGGCATCGGACGAGCAGCGTACCAGGAGAAACTCATCGCCCGATACGTCCCTCCACCTACGACAACAGCCGCCCAGCCCATCATCGAACCGCTCAACGGTAAAGGAGTCACTGGGAAGTACGAGATCGAGAGCTACAGTGTCTCCGATGGCGTTTCTCAAGGTCGGGGGAGCTCCTCCGACTCTTCAAAGCAGGTTGAGGTGGAGAGGGATGCTCTGAGCAACTTGGCAGCTAATGCTTCGTCACTACAGCAAGCGCCGGAAAAAAGGATTGTGCGTTCGGTGAAAGTGATTGGCGACACCGACCATACTGTTTCGCTAAACTGGCGAGCTCCCACTGCCACAAACATCACAGAATTCAGCGTCCTGTATGCCGTATTTGGTGAAAGAGACATGAGACGGATTAATGTAGGTGCAGGAAAGAACCGGATCACTATAGATGGCCTTGTGCCAAAGACAAAGTACATTGCTTGTGTGTGCGTCAAAGGCCTGATCCCGAAAAAGGAGCAGTGCGTAATCTTCTCAACAGATGAGGCGGCCAGCGCCAGTGGGACTCAGAAGCTCATTAACGTCGTAGTGATAACGGTGGCGTGTGTGATCGCTGTCCCGCTGACACTGATCGTGTGCTGCGGTGCCCTAAAGAAACGCTGCCAAAAGCTGCTGGGGAGGCAACCCAAGGACATTCAAGACTCGTACGTCACGTTCGAGACCCTCGGCCCCGGGGCTAAAACCAAAGGAATGGAGGGCGAGTATCTGACCAGGTTAAACCCCGATGAGTCCAACAGGCTGCTCTCGGCTCGGTCCAGCGTCGACTCAGAGGCCACGGCCAGGACTGAAGGGCCGCCGAACGAATACTTCTGCTAAAAAACCAAATGTATGCCTCGATCTCCAGAGGATGCACTTTGTTTTCTAACGGCCTGTGATGTGAATAGCTAAACCACTGTGCTCGGAGAACGACGTAGTGAAAAAAAAACGGTCCTCTTTTCAACGGACACTGGTAGTTTTATCAGTAACAAAACTGTTTTACAGCCTTGTGGGATTAAAAACCACCGATTTGGTGAACTGCAAAAAAGGGAAATACAAAATTTACAGAGATTATCTCATTTGCTTGTGTTGTAAATGTGTAAAAATATCTTTTTTTTTTTTTTTTTAAACCTGTCTTGCACTTTTAAAGGTTTTGCAGAGGAACATTTTAACCTCCATCGTCTAAAACCCAGTATTTTTTTCCTCAACCTCTGCACAATATGTGGAAGTATATATTTATAGAAACACTGAACCAGCAGTCACTAGTATATTTTGTATATGAGTATGATGTTGATGTGCCAGGTACACTGTTGGGTCAAAAAACACTAAAATTCAGTATATTTTATAATGTATATATTTGTGACATGAGTTTAAGTGTAAGATGAATGTATGGAAATAAATATTTTTTATACTAAAAAGTGCGCACAACTTTTTTTTTGTACATCAAGACAAGTGTTTGCGGAATGAATAAAATGGTGTGCTTTAAAATCAATGTTCTGTGGGGAAATATTACATTTGTCCTGCTTTGGGAAACAGGAAAAGTCCTTTGCACAGATTTTTGCTTCAGACAGAACTGCACACCCTCTAAAAGTAGCGAAATGAGAAGAGCAGCTTTGTTTTTATTTTGCTTGATCCAACATACAGCTTGATACCGCCCTCAAGAAACATCCTGAACACAGCAAAACAAGAGGGAACTAGAAAATACAGGAAGAGGGGAGGGTCTCTGTGGGTGAAAACAAAACCATACACCAGCGATTTAGAAGAATGAGTCCATCCTTTTTTATATTTAATTTATTTTTAATCTATTTTTTTTAGGAAAATGTTTGCCTTTAAACCTGCTTCTCTAAACTATAGTTGGGACCCAAAATAGATTGCTGGCTCGTGGAGAAGAATATTGGACATGCTGTCAATTTTGACTGTTTTGAGAGCAAAAAAAAAAGAATCTGTGTTCATCTATTTTCACTTCAGGTTTTGCGTGTGACTAGCGTGTTGCTAACATGACTTGAAGCTGTGATTAGCTTTTGCAATATTCTCTCCCCAAGTAATTTATAATGAGAGAAGGGAAGCAATCAAAATCAAGGTGTTAAGGAAATTCATGATGCTTTTTTGTAAGATTCTCCAAAAGTACATTTTATTGTGTACATATTGTGTGCTCTTGGGGGTAAAATATATAAATTTACACTTGTTTAAAACAGAACAGCTCAAACTGGATCGACTGATTGATTGATCATATATTTTGAGCATGTGAAAGTGAAGAAAAAGACAAGAAAGAAGAAAAAACTAAAAGAACAAAAGGAATGTACAATATTTACGAGTGAAAATAGATACCTGGATGCATATTTATTTACAATATACATATATCTGCACATATATACGCTACATAGATTTGCCCAAAAAGGATTGGGAAGAAACGCAACTTTGCTCCGTTTTTTCACTCAATTAATGTGGATAAAAAAGTGATGGTCAAACAAGTTCTAGTAAATGGAAAGAGTGAGTGTTGAAGCAAGAAATAATAATAATAAAAAAATCTTAGATTGTCTATTAATATTTTTATTTTATTTCTTGTCTTTTTATAGCTCTTATAATTTTGTATGTGTATTTCTTATCAAAAACAGTAAAAACAACATTTGGTAAGTCCAGAAAACTTTGTCATTAGAAAGAAAAACATAAGCAGAGTTTTTTGTCCCAGTCATAAAAATTTTAAATTAAACGAGCAACAAACAAAAGGAGGCACGTCAACAGAAGTGATAAACTATTGTGGGAATATAAGTAACTCGAGAAGCCCCTCCCCCCCGATCAACACCAAAATGTTATCACTTGTTTCTTTTGCCAGCATCAACATTTCCTGAAAATGTCACCGTAATCCTTCCTCACCTTTTTGAGTTATCGTGCTAATGGACAGACAGACAAACAAACTCCAATGACCACATAACCTCCTTGGCGGAGGTAAAAATCCGATGATAAGATGGCGTCTGTGTTCTGTGTTTGTTTTCACACTTGCAGTACAAACTCATTCGGCCTTTCACAACCTGAGAGACAAGCAGCGTTCAGATTATTGAGGTCAGATTACAGTCCTCTCCAGACATCTGTCTCTCTGTGTGCAGCCCTCCCCTCAGCGGCCGCTAAGCTCGACGGGCTCCGGCCCACTTAATACAGATGGGCCTCCTGTCATGTCAGTGCCGCCGCTTTGTCGGGAACAAATAAATTAAATTAGACCGGCGCAATGCTTTTTCGGGGTCAGAATTGAAAACAGACCTACAGTACAATCAACAACAACAAAAAAAGAAAAACAAACTGTCATATTTGACAAAAGGAGGAGTTTTTATGGTGTTTTAGACAATCTGACAAAGTGGCACATTGCTAAAAATACACCTTTCCTGTGTGTCATTCAGTGTCTTAAGTGTTACGTCAAGACAGATTAAGGTAATAGGCTTTGTTTCACGCAGCCCATGGCCGTGTCCTGCCCTCACAGGCCTATTTCACATGCACCGACAAGAATATGGACGCCTTTTGTGTCACATTACACACTGCTTTGGTGTTTTCACTCATCACTCCTGGATCTTCAACTTGTCTGACCGGCTGCACCTGCACAGATGATAATCTGGGAAAGTAAGTCAGCTCTAAACCTGAATTAAAGTTGGCTATGCAACACTTTTAACGCTGTAACCTACTAATTGAACTGTTCCTAAACCTGCAGACAGTAGTGGAAGTGTTGAATTTTAGCAGCTATGTAGGTAAGTAATGTCTTTTTTGTTCACTTCTTGGACTGTTTTAGGTCTTTACTATGTATGGAAACCACCATGAGACAAATCCCAGATGACATCCCACATGATTTCACCAAAATCCGCATTGAAAACTGCCACCTGACTGAGCTACCCCAAGGATCTTTCTCTAAAGTTAGTACCTTGGAGTTCCTCTGGTTGAATTTCAATGAGATCGCCCTGATGCACATGAAAAGCCTGGAAGGGTTGGCCAACCTGACCGAGCTGAGACTGCAAGGAAACAAGTTGACTTCAGTCCCGTGGACAGCTTTTCAAGACACTCCGACTCTCAAGATTTTAGACTTGAAACACAATCGACTGGACGTTTTGCCAGAACACGCTTTGAGACACCTACCGGGACTGACCTATTTAGATGTATCCTTCAATCAGCTTAGTGTCATATCAAAAGATGTGTTCATTAACTGGCCACTTTACCGGACAAATGAGAAAACATGGAAGAAAGAAGGCCTGGCGTCCAACGTGGTTCTGGCTCTCCATGACAACCCCTGGATGTGCGACTGCCGCCTCAAAGGCTTTGTAGAGTTCATCCGAGCGGTCAGCCCCCCCATCATACTCATGAACTCCTATTTGATGTGTTCTGGCCCCGCCTCTAAAGCTGGGAAATTTTTCCATGAGATCCTGTTGAAAACGTGCATGAAGCCAGTGGCCTCTGCCCCAGAAACAAACATCACTTTACCCCTCGGAGCAAATGCAACACTCAGATGCTTAGTCAAGGCCAGGCCAGGCCCGACCATCCAGTGGATATACAGTCTGAAGATTATAAGAGGATTTACCGGTAAGATAGTTTTTATACTACCATCCATTAAACTGCTATTGCTGCGAGTGCACTTAGTGTGGTAGGATGTCAACTTTGAGTCGGAGTCTGACAGTAAAAAGAACGAGAACCAATAGATGCAACATCTGTCCTAGATGTAAACAAAGCTAAAGATGGGTAAACACTACAATTGGCCAGATGAAAAAACAACTAATGCAGATGAAACGTGACAGTATCTCTGGTTGTGGTTCCAAAACAGTGATCCTTCTGATAAACAAAGATGGCCGCTGTCATGGTCTTACAAACAAACAAACCCTGAGACCAACAACCATTAGGTATAAACCACTGATAGCAGATAAATGCTAACTGCAAAACAAATGTCCTGTTCAAAAAATGCTAACTTCTATCAGGAAATAGTTTTCTAGTGGCCATTTTATGAACTGTTGCTCTGCTATTAACATATTAAGGCTAACAGAAGGATGTGGGCTTCAGCTGAACATCGTAGACAACAAATCCAGGTTTACTGTTAGCAGTGGGCTAATTGCATTGCTCATGAGTCTGCTAATGTGATTATGCTAAGTTTAGCAAATGTGTTAACATTTAGCACAATTCTGACACAACTTGTTAATAGATTTCCCCAAGTTCCCCAGTAGCAGTAACTTTTCTCCAGCTCCACTCTTGTGTGGTTACAAAAAAAAAAAGAAACCAAAAGTGATTATAAACAAAATACCAGATTTGATGCTTCAAAGTGAGTGGTGCCAACAGGTAAAACCCACAAAATTAGGATGGAGAGCCAGGCCAAGAATGACTCCATTTGACAAATCTTGAGGTTTGGTGAGATGGAAAATTAGGTTGAGAATCTCCTGGTGTTGACTTAACTATGACCTCCACCTGCATCATAATTTTATGCGTCATTGTTTAGCACCATATCTGTCTATATCAGGTGTGTCAAACTCATTTTAGTTCAGGGGCCATATTTCCCCTAATATGATCCCAAGTGGGCGGGACCAGTAAAATAACAACGGTGAAAAAAGTACAATTATATTATGATAATGTTTACATCTACAAAGTTTCCTCAAAAATCGGAATAATATGAACTTGAAATGTCTTAAGAAAAACAAACTAACAGAAAAAAATATTCTGCTTTAATTTATCAGTTTATCATTTACGCATTACGACTTAAATTACTATTAAAAATACACAAAACATTTGGTAACAGGCAGAATATTAGTAAAATTGCACTTAAATCTCTTCGGACGTTTCAGGTTGTTCAAATTTGTTCAGGTTATTTAAATTTTTTTTCAATACTTTGCCTTGCCTTGAGGACCAGGGTTAGAGACTCCCAGTGTTAGACTGAATAGATCTAAGAGTCTGTAGGTTTAATATTCAAAGACAGACCTTAACACCTTCGACTGCATCCATAGAAACGCCCCCAAATACCTCAGGAACCTCCTGTCCCCTCACACTTCCTCCCCTAGTCTTCGGCCCCACAGCGCCAGCCTCCTTCTCCCACCCAGGACTAAACTTAGGACCATCGGAGACCGGGCCTTCTCCTCTGCCGCCCCTCGTATCTGGAACTCCCTCCCTGACCACCTCAGAGTTCCACATTCACTGGACTCCTTCAAAAAGAGACTAAAAACATTCCCGTTTAGACTGACTTTTTACGGCCTTGTTTTATTTGATCGGTCTTTTATTCCTGATACAGTATTTTTTTTTCTCTCCGTAACACTTTGAGATTCCGTTGAATGAAAAGTCCTTTTATAAATGTACTTTATTATTATTATTATTATTCTGCCTGTTGTTTCTTTGCAGCTACACAGACCCAAATAGACGAGGAGACCTTCACTTCCCAGCTGGTGATTCCGTCGCTCCATCTAGCGGACCGAGGACTCTACACTTGCATGGCCAACAACTTCATCGGGAACTCCTCTGTGAGCGTTGTCGTAAACATCAGCACTTCCAATACCTCAGCTCCTCTTCCTCCTCCCGTCCCTATGCTGTCGTCCGACGAGAACCCCTACATCGACATCCGCATCGCCAAGCAGACCGTCTACGGTATCACCCTGGAGTGGTACGCCGCAACGGACAACCCCGCGGAAACCTGGTTCACCATCCACTTCGGTAAATACGACTCCCCCAAGAAAGACATGATCTACATCGGCCCCGGCATCAACAGCTACTCAGTGAGCGACCTGCTTCCCGTTACCAAATACGAGGTGTGCGTGACGCTGAAGAACCAGCCGCCGCGGGAAGGCCAGTGCATCGTGTTCATGACAGGAAGTGACATCAGTGAGCTAGAGCAAAGGGAGAGGCTCATCCACATTATCGTCATCGTGTGCGCGATGGTGCTAGCGGTTCCGGCCGGTATGTACGCCTGCACCACCGAAGCCCGCTTCAGCTGCATAGAACGCTGCACAGATCTGTGGAGGAAACGCCGGCTGCAGGGGGAGAACCTGCAGGGGGCGGACAGGCAGGGAACCTTCGACAGCCTCCAGGCCGCCAGCGACGAAGGCCTGTGCAGGGACTCGGAGGAACGACCGAAAAAGAGGCGGAAATCTGAGGATAAGTGTAAAGGAGGCAGCGCGGCGCATTTATACTGAGAGTAAACGTGTACATAGACGTGTATAAGTGTAAATAAAAGGAACATGTACAGCTGGTTTTGTAAATACCTCAGATTAATCCCGAGCTTAAACTGGAGATGCCTTTCCTCTTTATTATAGGACGAATTTATTTTCTGTGTTTGTAGTTTACGGATACAAACTGGTGTCCCATAAGCAAACGTAAAAAAGGATTTACATGTTGTCGTCTTCCTAAAATAAGTCCCTAAGTCTTTTTTTTTCAGATTTTCAAGGAAACACTAAAAACGTAACCAGAAATTTAGTATTTGATGATTTGGGCAAATAAGTCATTTTAGCAAAAAAATTACTGAAGCAGTTATTTTAGGAAGGTGACAATATGTAGATGTTTGGATCCTTCTATTACATATAGAAACCAAAAATATATTATTTTATAATATGATTATTTAAGAATCATTTAATTTGTCTACAAAACTAACACTGTCAAATAATTAAAACGATACTGAAATAATTTTTAATATCTCTCATTGATTCTCGAATGATATTTTGATTTTGATTTTATTGTATCATTCATTTATTTTCCATTTTCTTTGTAAATCCTGAAGTTTTATGCAAATATACTTAAAATAATGTCCTGAATTTTCATTTCAGTACCAAACCAGTGTAAGTTTGACTCCACAATCCGACTAATG
>JAPTYQ010000012.1:27049066-27059287 GCA_029814465.1 Ostorhinchus cyanosoma | reverse complement strand
TTTTTTTAATATTTAATTGATCTATAGCTTCAGCTTTTGGCAGATTTAATTGTTTTAACTTGTGAAATCTATCAAATTGTTTCAATTTCTTTGCATTATTTCATATTATTGCAGCTTTTACACATGACCACTGCTACATACAGTACATATAATACATCAACATTCTTTTTAATGTGTTTTAATCCGATTTTTCTTATTTAATTGATCTATAGCTTCAGCTTTTGGCAGATTTAGTTGTTTTAACATGTGAAATCTGTGAAATTTTTTCGATTTCTTTGCATTATTTCATATTCCTGCAGCTTTTACACATGACCACTGCTACATACAGTACATACAATATAAATAATGCTTTGTTTTAATTTTATTATCAGCTGTCAAACTTACAATGCCACCACTGATTATTATATAATACATTCATTGATAAGAAATTCATAAAATCTAAAACACAGATATGCCACTTTTTTTTTTTTTGTTGCATTATTGAACATTATTGCACCTTTTATAACTGGCCACAGCTGCATACAATCTCAATACACTTAAAGTTTCCACGCCGCTCTGTTTGCCACGGCATAGACGAACGAGGCCATAACTCCTGATGTTTATCGATCCTTCAGCCTCTGTTGAATTTATTTCTACAAGTCTATACAAATCTGTTTCTGTGCAGCCTATTGTACCAGAGGGGTTAATGTATTATACAAAGTGTTCAGATCAGGGATTAGATTTTCCCCCAATTCCATCAGTCAATTCTCGGTGCTCTCTAGGGCATTCATCATTTTGACAGTTGCAGATAAGGCAATTATTTTCCTCGAGCAACTACAAAATGTAGACAAGTGCTTCTGTGACAGTGTGTCTGTTTGAGGGGGCGAACACAAATATTATTCCAGCAGTCACCGATGGCACATATTGCTTGCTACAAAGCAATATCCTCTGTAACACAAAAGAAAACAGATGTTATGAGCATTTGTGTATCCTATAATGCACTTCAGCGTTTTGTCTTTTTACAGTAAAGTAGCGTTCTGCATGGATTTTTTTTATTTATTTATTTTTTTTTTACACATTGGTATTTTTCTCAGCTGGATTAAATATTCAGCCACTAAAGGAGGTTCTGATTATTTCTGTTATTATACTAATGATCTAACGTAGTTGTATTTTTTTTTTTTTTTTAAATATAAAACGTGTTATTAGAATAGCAGCTCAATATTACGTTACGTGCACATTTTGTCTTTGTTGCATTCAACAAAATGCTAATTAAATGCAACTACGATACAATATTGACAAATAACTTGCAAAAAAACACATTTTGCATTGGATTTTCAAGCTGTTTTCCCTTCAGATTTCCAACCCAACTGTATATGAAACAGTACATTTCAATCCTATCCCCCTTAAATTTAATCCTCAATATGCATGTGAGGGTTAGCACCTTTCTGCAATCCCCCCTTTAAACCCCTGGGGGGCAGCAGAAGACCTTAATTCCCCCACTAGTGCATCTGCTTATGGCTGACTTACACCGCTTGTCACCTACCACCTACTGCTGAGCCTCAAATCAGGACAAGATTCATGCTACTGATAAATCCTTCCTGACAGAAACAAGTAAACTTTGGTCTCACAGACAAACAAGCAGAGATTTCATGGAGGCCCTTTGTTTTTCTGATGGGGGGGGGAGAAAAAAAACTGGAAATTAGCTGCAGATTCAGGCTTCACACAGATTCATTAAAATGACCAGATTCAGCTGCTATGCATATAGGATATTTGTTACATTTAAGCAAAAAAAGAATCAGTGATATTAACGCAAACTGCTTTACAAAATAAAAGTGTAATAATAAAGCATTTAAATCCAATGAAAAGCTCTGACCTGAAACAAATCTAAAATGGCACTTGAAATAGATTGTACTCCTTTATTGGACACAATAGCTTTCATACGAGGACTAAAAGTGCATATTTGCCAGCGTTTGAGTGGAAGGCAGTGGTGAAAGTTAATAAAAGTGAGACAGCAAAGGCAGAGCAGGAGGATGACGTTAGGCTGAGCTCAGGTCTGTCATCGGATCAAAGTGGGAACTTGTTCTCCCATCGCTGTCAGCACGTTTTAATGACTGTTGAGCCAGGCCGAGCTGTTCCTCCCTCAAACTTTCCCATACCGAGTGTCTGATAGATTCATAGCTTAATCATTAACTTTCTCTTAATTCATCTACAGCGTCGCTTTACTCCAATTACAAGAGGAGTTTGGCAAAAAGGTCAGTTTCATTCAGAAGACCTTCTGGGAGTTGTTTAAGACAGAACTTCAAAATAAATTGTAGAGAAAAAAAAGAGTACAGAATAAAAGATGTTGATTTTTAAGATTAGAATTAGAACAATCTAGTGTTTATTTATAGAAATTTAACCCTGCAAGCTAAAAAAACCCCAAAAAAACACAGATCTGTAAACACATACAGTAGAAAATACATGAAATGCATGAAAGATGTGTTCATGTTCAGATTAAACTTGTTGTGTTGAAATATCATTGCCACATATGATTTCACCAGCGTGCCAGACCAGACCATTATATACACATAATATGCTGGATTTAACCTCGACAAACACTATTCCATGATTTATTCAAAGAGCTACGACCTCCTACAGCAACAAAACAACTCAATTTGCGATTTATTTAACAAAAAACGCTAAAATATATACGGTATTTTTGGGTTTTTTTGGGCATTTTAAAGAAAACGTCGTGTTGCTTTAGAATTAAAACAGGACTCGAGGCACGGATGGAGCAAAACAGTTAAAAAGAAGTAAAAAAAAGAGGATTCAGGAAACAGAAACAGTGTCATTAGAGGTCTGACAAAGGTTTCATGAGGCCGTCTGCTAAGCTGCTGTGACAATAAATCAAAGACAGAAAGAAGGCCAAGGCCTTTATGGGGAGTGCCACCCATATATTGACTGCACATCATAGAAGCCCTCCTGTAGTAGGATGGATTATAAATCCCATTTCTAAAAGATATATGGGACTTTTGATGTGTCAGGTCTGCCTTTGCGTCAGCCTAAGCACATGTAGTTTTTTTTTTTTTGTGCTTATAGGATCATGAAACTCCCAAAAGAGTGTAAAACCAAACAAAACATCTGAGAAATTAAGTAAAAATACATAAATAAATAAATAAATAAATAAAGTCAGATCCATTATCACTACCACCCGCTGTCAGTTTCTAGATGCTTCAAATGGTTGTGTCTTGAAATGAGCTTACCCTCTTTTCTGTGTGGACGTGTCCTGCATGTCCGTCCGTCCGTCCGTCCGTACGTCTGACAGAGTGCACGGTGCATGGAACGGAGCAGACGGCCGGCGAAAGGCCTCTATAGGGCTGAAAAGTTGTTTTACTTCAAAAAGAAAAGGGAGGGAGACATGTGAGAGAAGAGATCAGCCAACAGATAAAGGGAAGGGAATCCAAGCTGAACCTGGGATCGGCCCCTCAGACTGTCCCCGGTCCAGACGTCTGTCCCCCGAAGCACCGACAGGACAGCACTTTGAGCACAAATCATCCAGAAAAGCAGCGTTTATTGACTATTTGAGGTTTTGTTTGGAGGATGAGTACGACAGAGATGTGCTAAAGGTTGATTTTATGTCATGTTTTACTCAGACTTATGCTGAAATCCTTATTTTTCCTTTTTAATTTCAAGTCACTCTGAACCATTGTGTCAAATGTGTTACATGTTGTTTATTTGTATTGATAACCAGCTCCACCTTTTTTTTTTTTAAGATGCATTATCAGTTTGTGCAGTTTGAATGAAATTAGTTCCAAAAAAAACTTGACAAAAATGTGCTAAAAGTTGGTATTTAATCACATTTAATCCAGAGAGTTGAGGAATATTACACTGAAATCCTTATTTTACTTATTAAATTTAAAGTACTGCCATTTCTCTGCACCACTGTGTCAAATATTACCCAGTTTTAAAGTATTACATGTTGTTTATCAGTGTCGATAACCAGCTCCACCTTTTTTTTTCTTTTTTTAAAGATGCATTATCAGTTTGTGTGGTTTGAATGAAATTATTTCAGCAAAAAACTTGACAAAAATGTGCTAAAAGTTGATATTACATCACATTTAACCCAGAGAGTTGAGGAATATTACACTGAAATCCTTATTTTACTTATTAAATTGAAAGTACTGCCATTTCTCTGCACCACTGTGTCAACTATTACTCAGGTTTAAAGTATTAGATGTTGTTTATCTGCATTGATAACAAGCTCCATAGATGCATTATCAGTTCATGTGGTTTAAAGATGCTTTTAATGGAAAAGAAAAAAAAAAGTCACATATAATCATTAGAATTTATCCAGCATCAAATAATACACACAGATAAAAGTTTTCTGTATTTTACTCGTGTATTTGCATTTCCTCTTCTTTTATATTTTGACTCGACTACATCTCAGCTGCAAATATTTTACATCGTACTTCACTACATTTATTAGTTTTTTTGTTTTTTGGTGCTTCATGTTATTTGCAAAAATGACAAAAAATGAAAAATAAACGAATAAACTTCCTGATAAAGTGTTACCAATATTAAAGATAAACACAGAAATGCATCAATATTATAATCCAGTAACATGTTCAAGTATATTTTAATGTAAATACGCTTGTATTTAATTTCATCATAGTGTATTAAGGTTTAACTCTAAGGTTTTACTCTGCTTTCAGTCAAATAAAAGATGTGAAGGCTTTTTCTACCACTGTTTGCTATTTTATCTTTATTTCTCTAAGAAAAATAAATCAAAGTCCTGGATTTATCACCGGCCTTATTTCCACAAATGCAAATGACTCTTTAATCGCACTTTTGCATACAGAAAAATGTGACAAAATGGGAAAAATAAACATGTGCACAACCAAAAACATGCACATGCATCTAAACTTATATCAGTAATCTGCAGCCTTATAACTTAATTTTTGCTTAACTCTTCATTTTTTCAGACAGAGGAAGTTAACACCTCCTCATTGGCTTTGCATATAGACAAATATTTACCTTTTCACTGCATGGATTTTGCTAAACAATTGCTTTGTCTAAACTCTTGCAGCAGATGTGAAGGCTTTTTCTACTACTGTTTGCTATTTTATCTTTATTTCTCTAAGAAAAATAAATCAAAGTCCTGGATTTTTCACCGAACTTATTTCCACAAATGCAAACGACTCTTTAATCGAACTTTTGCACAAAGAAAAACGTGACAAAATAGGAAAAATAAACCAAAAACCTGCACATGCATCTAAACTTATACCAGTAATCTGCAGCCTTGTATTGTTTCTCAACTTCTTTTTTGCTAAACTCTTCATTTTTTCAGACAGAGGAAGTTAACGCCTCTGCATTGTCTTTTGCATATAGACAAATATTTACGTTTTCACTGCATGGATTTTGCTAAACTATTGCTTTGTCTAAAGTGACTTATGGTAAGTTTACAGTCAGCGCTTTAGAGCACATACAGATATATATATATACGTGCACACACACACACCTAATGCACCATCCTTCAGTAGCATTGATTCTGTTTTGAATAGTGTATTTTCTCCTCAGTCTCGATAGTCTTGCTACTGCCCATGCTGTTAGTGCGCCAGGCATTTTCAAACTCTTTACATCCATTACATTCCACTAGGTAAATACCTAATGCTGGAAACATTTGTCAATGTATGCGCCTGGCTGAACAGAATAGATTATTGGGGGCTGAGTAAAATACACTGCATTTCCAAACAGCACTATGCCTGTGACATATTAAAAACTTCACACAAGACCCCATGCAGTTTTCCCCTGCACCAAGGATATGTAATATTTCAAGAAAATAAACCCGGCAAACAATAGTAAACATTCGTGGTAAAGAATTGAAATGTCAGATTTTCAAATAACATTGCCGAGATGCCTATTTCTGCCCTTTAATAACAATACATATCATTATTAGCTCATTTTGACATCAAAAAGGGGAAAAAAACCAATGCATTTATTGACTTAAAAGCACAATAAGGAACCTGATTGCACTGCAGTTATCATGCATAGACTGTAACGCAGCTGTAGCGTTCAGTTTTGTGTTGTTTTGTGTGAAGTGAAATAATGACCTACAACTGGTGAATCCACTGGGAGGAGTTTCGCTCTTTAAAACCAGGTCAGATTAAAATGACTGAACAGGATTTGAGGATAAATAACACTGGATTCTGGAGCCAATTCCCCAAATTACAAAAAACAACATTTAAAGAAGCCTAACGGATTCAATCTGTAGTGGAAATATACTTATGTTGAGAGTAAAAGGACTCAAAGGTCTCGTTAAGTGGATTAACACTTTTCCTAAATGGCCGGTGTGAATGCGAGTGGAGCCACGAGGTGTTTTAAATGCTAGTTTTTAGTCGGAAGAATATGGAAAATAAAGATAAAATAGAACAGAAAAAGTGGATTTCATGGAAAGAATATGAAAAGAAACACGCAATAAAGTCTGGATGCTGAAACATTCACGTATATGAAACATCTGAAATGAGAAGTTTTCTTTCTATCGAACTTCGGAGTGTTTTTTTACTCCTTAGCATAACATCCAATTACGTATAATTCAAGAGAAATAACTCAATACAGATGTTTGCGAGCGTGAAAAAAAAAAAAACCCTTCAGAAAACGAGTACAAACTGATGGAAAAGCTCATTTCTTTGGGTGAGTTTGGCTCTTGTGTGTGCAGCTTTGATCTGCGGTAATTGAAAAAGAATGGGAATCCTGTGGCAGACCCTGTTCAACAGAGATACACAATAAAGAGCGGACAGGGGTGATGTCTGCTCTCTTATTTGGGTGCGTTTCCATTCATTCCCTCAATATTCCATTCCTGGTTCTGCTTCATAGGTTTGTCTTTTGTGGAGCCCCTGAATGGGAGATCGCAGGAGCGTTCTCTGCTTCCGTTAATTAGAGCTCTTTGCAGCTTCCGCTCCTTGAGGAGTCAAAGTTTAAGAAGTGGGGAGAAAGGAACCCTCTGTGCTGCTCCGGCCTCAGCCCTCCATTGTGGCTTCAAAGACATGAAAAGGTATAGTTTACCACTGCTTATAGGTTGTGATGTTAGGGTGGCTGAAGCGAGGACAAACAGCGAAAAGTGAGATTTGAGATGAAGAGTCGACGTCTAAGCAGCTAATTCGGTGTCGTGTCTTCAGCTCAGAGGGTTTTTTTTTTTAATGAATTAGAGTGAGAGCGAAGAAGTTCTTATGGAGTTAAAAGCAAAGGGACGTTTCAAGGACTATCATATGCATACTGATTGTGCAGGAAACCCTACTTACACATCTTTACACATGAAATGACCAATTGTTCATGAGGGCTTAAGTGATGCACGAGGAGAAAAAAAAAAAAAGTCCTGGGGTCTGTTATGACATGTGGCTATGGGTGTCCTTTTATACCTTGAGATTCCCTTTGCCTCATTAGTTAACACACATTCTTAGTTTTGAACAATACCTTAGCTTGAGTTCTCCCAGCAGAAATCCTCCCGCTCAGTCGATATTTCCAAGGCCTGCAGCAGAGTTTCAGAGAGAGGGCCCTTTCCCCCCTGTCCTAACAGCTTTAATACTTGTAATTATCTCTTGCTGGGGGAGGCTGGAAATTGGATTAGGGTGGTGAGTCTCAGCTGAATGAATTACCTCCATCTCCCCACTTGGTGGGCCACACACTGATAAAGTGCGGAAAAACGGATTTGGATTCAGCCTTAGCATTCATGGCTTCCTTGTGGAAAAATGAAATTTTCCAACAGAAGGGGCCAGTGTGCCAGCAGTATCTGTCCACAGCATGTTTCATCTGCTCCTGCTCTTCTGGAAATGCAATTACCTGCGTTATCGGGGCCTAAATGGTGACAGTTTGGCAGGGGAGCAGTTCCACCTGCCAAATGCATCATTCCACAGTGTTTCTGTTGCATTCACTATTCCTTCAGTTTCAGATTATTCGGCCTCTTTTACACCTGTCACGAGTACAACTACACGCTGATTTGTTTAAGCATTGAATCAATTACATTAGAGAACAAAAAACAGGAACGTTTGACTCTGTTTATTTCATCAATCTGAGTTTAATATATCATTTTTTCCATCTGCCAAATCAGTCATTAGAGTGTTTTTGCAGTGTTAGGGATTAACACTACACATTAACACACTGCCTGTTGTACACCTGTCAGATCTATGAATAAAATGATGGCGGTTCCAGAAAGCGGGAAAATGTTTATTTTTTTAATCAATTCCATCATGTTTTTTCAGTTATTTTCGTCTTATCTAGTATTCCAGCTTCTGATAATTCTATTTCTATTAAACCGATGAATTGATGATTATGATTAAAAGTCAAAGAGAAATATATTTTTTTCTTTTAGACACTTGTCATTCAATAGTATTTTTGCATTAAATAGTCTGTCAGATTATCCTACGTCTTTTACACTGGAGTAAAACAACTTACAGGAGAATAATTTAGCTGTTTAGCTTCTATTTATTCAAGTTTTATGACAACTTTACAAACTGCTTTTTTTTTTTTAATTCAGCATTCATCGAGTTTCAGCTGATTCTGCTTCTTCCACGTGTCAGAAAAAAAAAACTTTATGCCAATTGACACAGAATCAATAAAAGCAGGAAGAAAAACAACAATATTTGACGCTATTTGATCTTCTCTATCTTTTTCATACCTCTATTAAACATATATAACATAAAATAATCATCCTTATTTTTGTTTCATTCAGTATTTCTTCAGTTTTACATCATTCTGCAGAATCTATTTTTAGCTAAAGAGTTGCTGAAACTGGCGTAAAAGTGGGAAAAAAGAACAATATTTCACCGTATAATCAACGTTATCTTAATATTTAACATCTCCGTCATTTATTTTCTTATTCTTTTCAGTTTTTTGGTGCATCTCGATGATCTTTTGATGCATTTTTGGACGGTTGCGACCTTCTGTGATTTAAAGCTCAAAACAGCAGAACAATGAAGCAGAGAAAAGGAGCAGCTGCCAATAACTGTGTTTTCTTTCTGTTGTGCAGCTCAGCCTTCACCTGAATGACTGCACATACAGTATAGGTTGATACTAAATTATTTAACAACATCAATTCAGGTAATGTTCTACATGTGTTGTTTTGTCTCAAAGGAGAACAGCTAAGCTCTTTTAGGAGGTTTTTTCAATCGATACCTGGGATGGTTTACCACTGTGGGGAACTCACCTCCTATACGTCACACACAAAAATGAGCCGGTAATTACAAGAAGCTTTAAGATGTGAGTGTATATTTCATGTTTTATAGGCTGTTTGCTGGATAAATTGTTCAGGAATTTGGCTTTTATTCCAAATTTTGAGTCTAAATGAGGCAAAAATGACATCAGACTAAGCCGAAACGAAAGAAATGACGCTCCGAGAACTTAAAAAAACCTGTTTATTTTGAAATTCAGCCCGTTTTAATTCCTGTCGTTCATTAAGCAGTGTTTTAAATTGTTTAGAATTTGGCTTTTATTCCAAATTTTGTGTCTAAATGAGGCAAAAATGACATCAGATGAAGCCAAAACGAAAGAATTGACGCTCCAAGAACTTTAAAAAAAAAAAACTGTTTATTTTGAAATTCAGCCCATTTTACTTCCTGTTGTTCACTAAGCAGTGTTTTAAATTGTTTAGAATTTGGCTTTTATTCCAAATTTTGCGTCTAAATGAGGCAAAAATGACATCAGACTAAGCCGAAACGAAAGAAATGACGCTCCGAGAACTTAAAAAAAAAACCTGTTTAATTTGAAATTCAGCCCGTTTTACTTCCTGTCGTTCATTAAGCAGTGTTTTAAATTGTTCAGAGTTTGGTTTTTATTCCAAATTTTGCGTCTAAATGAGGCAAAAATGACATCAGACGAAGCTGAAATGAAAGAAATGACGCTCCGAGAATTTAAAAAAAAAAACTGTTTATTTTGAAATTCAGCCCGTTTTACTTCCTGTCGTTCATTAAACAGTGTTTTAAATTTGGTTTCATATTTAATTTCCCACTGTTATTCTAATAAATCAGATCAAACAGAGGTCAAACTAACCCTACATACCTGATAATTACGAAAAGTTTTAAGAAATGAGTGTATATTTTATGTTTTGTAGGATGTTTGCTGGATAAATTGTTCAGAATTTGGCTTTTATTCCAAATTTTGCGTCTAAATGAGGCAAAAATGACATCAGACTAAACCGAAACGAAAGAGATGACGCTCCGAGAAATAAAAAAAAAAAACCTGTTTAATTTGGAATTCAGCCCGTTTAACTTC
>JAPTYQ010000012.1:26727782-26743810 GCA_029814465.1 Ostorhinchus cyanosoma | reverse complement strand
GGGGGGTCTGGCTTCACCTGTGGAGTACGGATTGGTTGACCTATCCATCTGACTACAGTACATGCTTTCATACTATTTATATACATTTACAAGGTACAGTTGAGTCAGACAGTAAAACTAAATAAAATTGTCCCCAATGACTCTTGATTTAAACTAATGCTCTGGCTAAATATATCTTGTTTATTTGCTTGGTCTCTTGATTTTCTCAACTCCCCTCTGTTTCTCATGTATAGAAGTTGTGGTTCAAAGCTGATACGATGCATAGTAGTCCACATGGAGATGAATATTAAGAAGGACATCCATGGTCAAACATCCATACTATGTGGGTTTTATTGGATATCTTACTATTGTACCTGCATGCACATCCAATCACACAGCTGTCATACAGGTGACACGGAGTGGTAGAAAACTGTAGTTGTCTATTTCTCTATCACTGTGGTCATGTTCACACTGTAAACAACCCACTCCGCAGTGAGATTGCAGCCCTTATTCAAAGGAAATCTATCTTGAAGAATATAGTCACATGGTGAAGTGAATTGTCACGCGGATTGGTCAACCAATCAATGCATGGCCAACCTTCTGTCTCTATCTGCTTGTCCCACAAAATAATCGTAGAAATCGTGAAACTGAGATTATTTCCCTGAGGATAATCATACCAGCAAAATCTCTAATCGTTACATCCCTAATTTCACTACGATCTGGAACATTTCCCAGGGTCTTGAAAACTGCTGTCATTAGGCCTTTCCTAAAAAAGAGTAGTCTTGATGCCACAGTACTGAACAACTATCAGCCCACATCAAACCTGACATTTTTAGTTAAAGTCCTTTAGAGAGAGTTGTTTACTAAGAGCTCTCTGACTTTCTTCTACGAAACAACTGCTTTGATGATTTCCTGTCAGGTTTCAGGCCCCATCACAGTACTGAGACTGCTCTGATCAAGGGACATATGATATCCGTCTGAGCACTGACACAGATAAAGCGTCAGTCTTGCTGTCAGTCCTGCTGGATCTGAGTAGAGCCTGCCCGATATTGGATTTTTGGGGGTGATTCCGATATTGGGGAATAATAAAAAGCCGATAACCGATATATCGGCCGATAACCGATATAATGGCCGATAACCGATATATCGGCCGATATCCGATATATTGGCCGATATATGAAATAAGGACATTGATCTACACAGGCAATAATAATCATATGTTAGATTATTGTGGACATGTGGATTAACAGTTGCATAAATCTTTGTTTATCTCACAAAGATAATTGATAACTTTAAAACTCTGTATAATATTCTTATATCAGACTTGTATGTGACCCATGGAACCATGGGTTGTAGTGTAGTAGTTTCTATGCTGAGGAGAGCAGACTATAGAAAAAGATGTGAGTCTATATTTTATAAGTAGTGACATAAAAATTGTTTGGTAAATCATTCTTCAAAATGTAAGCAACACCTACCTTTAATGAGTCCAACTACAAAGCAAACTATGGAATGACAAAAATAATTAGAGCAAAAAATATTATTAACCACAAAATAATTTTTTCACTCAAATGTTGGTTTGTCTGCCCATGGCACTACAACTTCCCATGTGGACTGAGCATGTGCAGAGTGAATTAGGTGAGCCCAAAGTCGTTCCTGATTGGAGAACGTGCAAGTGTTTGAACTGACCCATGTTACCACTGTCCCCGGTCTCCCCTACACTATTAACACACAGGCATGCCTGCAGAAATGAATCTATGAGGTAGACAGGAAGCGCATGGACATGTGAGTGTGGGGGGGTGAATAGTTAATAGAGGGGGAGTTCGGAGTGGAGGATAAAACGGTCCATCCTTGTCGGAGGGTGAAGGGGGTGCAGTGGTCTGGGATTTTTGGACTGGGGGGGGCAGGGGACTACCAGTCCATCCTTGTCGGAGCGTGGTCTGTGATTCCCGTGATTGTGTGTGCGTGTGTGTGTGTGTATGTATGTGTGTGTGTGACGGATGATAGCATGATTGTCAGAGCAGAAGGGAAAGTGAAACTGACAGGCTTTACTATTCCTCTAACTCCCCAGGCAGCACATACACGTGCACAGGAGCAGCGAGCAACAGAAGCTCCGCAGCCAAAAAAAAAGTTACATATTGGCCTTTGTCGATTAATCGGTGAGACCCTATAATTGGCCCGCTTAAGTGGTCGCCCGATTAATCCGTCAGGCTCTAGATCTGAGTGCTGCGTTTGCCACAGTTGATCATGTGATCGTGTTATACAGGTTAGAGGACTGGATAGACTTCTCTGGTCCTGCTCTGAAATGGTTCAACTTCTACATTGAGGACAGGAAGTATTTTGTTCAAATCAGAAACTGTGTGCCAGACCAAATGGCAGTGACCTGTCGGGTCCCCCAGGGGTCCATCCTGGGACCCCTCTTGTTCAATCTTTATATGTGGGACAGTTAATACGCAGTAATGACGTAAACTACCACAATTATGTGGACGACACTCAGATTTACATCTTGCTGACACCAGGCCCGTGGACTCACTCTGTCACTGCCTCCAACAGATCACTGTGTGGATGCAAAACAACTTTCTCCAACTAAACTCAGACAAGACTGAAGTCATTGTCTTTGGCCACAAAAACCCAGAGAAAGTGTCATCAGTCATCTGGAATCACTTCGTTTAAAAGGTAAAAATCAGGTTAGAAATCTGGGGGTAATAATGGACTCAGACCTAAACTTTAACAGCCACATTAAATCAATAACATCATCAGCTTTTTACCATCTCAAAAACAGTGCCAGAATCAAAGGTCTAAACCATACTTAGAGATACTTATTCATGCATTTATCTCTAGCAGGTTAGACTACTGTAATGGCCTGTAAGTACATCCAGAACACTAATGCTCAGATCCTGACTAGAACCAAGTATGACCAATTTAGTCCAGTGCTCAGGTCTCTGCGCTGACTTCCTGTTGCTCAGAGAATAGACTTTAAAACAGCTTTGCTTGTGTATAAGTCTCTCCATGGTCTAGTACCAAAGTACATCTGTGACATGTTAGTCCCATATGAACCATTTTGGACCCTGAGAACCTCAGGGACTGGTCTTTTGTTGGTGCACAGAGTCAGGGCTAAGCACAGTGAATCTGCGTTTCAGTTCCATGCAGCTAAACTCTGGAACAGTCTTTCTGCAAACAGCTCTGTTCAACTGTGCATGCAATTGAAAGAGTTCTATCTCCACAGATCAATAAAGTATTATGGTATCTTATCTTTTACTTTATTTTAATTGATTACTTTATTTGACATTGATTGATTTTTTGATTTGTTGATATTTATGTTTTATTGATTATGTTTTAACTGTAACTGTGTGTTTTTAACCTGTCTCTTTTCCATTTTTGTAAAGCACTGTGAATTGCCCTGTGTATGAATTGTGCTATACAAATAAACCTTGCCTTAAAAAATGCAGCTTTTTAATCCACCCCAGACGGAGTGCCAGGTGAACAGTGGCAGTGCAATACAATACAGTCACTGTACTTTATCCATACAGAGAAATCCTCCAGTACATGTAAAGACAAGCTAAAGCTGAAACTGCCCTCATGTACTGTATGTTAGAACGTCTGAACACACAACAGTACTGCATGTCTGTTCTCCAGAATGGATACGACAGGGAAGACTCCTTTAATCACATCAGAACCTCGCACAACATATGTCACCAACAGATAATAGTTTAGATTTACACTGAAGGTCCACAAATTGCAAAGCAATTTTTTCTTTTTCAGATCGTTTCGCACATCAAAGGGGTTTGGAAGAAAATTCAACTCCTCCAAGCAAACAAAACATCTCTAAAAGTTTTACCAAATAAGGTTCTGATGCCTTAAAATGTTGTTAATAACATGCAACTGTTATGAGCTACATGTCTGATGTGGGTCAAGTATTAGCCAAAGCAACCTTTGCATTTCTGTTCATTGAATCCATTACTTTTATTTCAACAGGCACTCGCACAAAAAAAACACACAAACAATACAGTCACCCAATCAATAACATATTCAAAGCTGCATATATTGTGTCATAAATGCAGTTAACACCTGAGATACAGAGCATTAATTGTTGCATGCTGTTAAAAGTATGGTCCATGTTTTAAATATTTTCACTTGTAACGTACAGAAGAAAAAAGTTAAATAATTAAATGGTGTAACTGGAAGACTTTTTTTCCCCTTTTCCAAAATATGATTATTTACAGCTACTCTGAACCCTAAAACAACAAACGCTAACTCAAAATGTTGCTGGACCAGAATCAAGAAGCTACTGTAGGATTGTCAATTATTGCAGTTTGTGCTGTTATAGGAAGTATGTACGGCCATTTTATTTTCTGATAGTAGGGGATGCTGCTGGGCAGTGTGTGCTACATATGGGGCCACATTTCATCTGGGACGGATGGAAACAAATGTCTAATGACATTGAACTTCTTCCAAGCACTCTTGCATTACATACAGTATCTGCCCATCCCCCAACATCCAATATATGTCTACCACCGAACCCTATTTTTTCTCGGTGTCCCTTGTTCCCCTGAATCCAATGAAAAAGTGCCATCATGTGACCACATGTACTGTGTCTGTATTATATGATGTCTGAGTATGTATATGTCTATGTATGTGCTGACATTCTGTCTTTCTGTAACTTCTGACTGTGAGAGGTGTAGCGTGACCCATGTTGCTGCTGCTTGATGCCTTACATCAAAAAAGAATTTCATTCTTGTGTGTACTTGAATGACAATAAAGTCTCTCTCTCTCTCTCTCTCTCTCTCTCTCTCTCTCTCTCTCTCTCTCTCTCTCTCTCTCTCTCTCTCTCTAAAAAAAAATCACATTAAATCATACTGACAAAATAAAAACATGCTTAATGAAATTACATTCCATCCATTCACGATTCTCTGCATTATTTTTCACAAATTAAATATTTAAGAATTGCAAAAACGTAATTGATATAAAAATATGGAGCTTAAAAGGATTTTTTTTTATGATAAAATTAACATATCCTTTAAAATGAGACTGAAACCATTCCATATCCATTTGAACATTTGAACACTGTAACAGACCATATATTACCTTCAGATATGTGAACAGAGGCTCCTCATTTAACCCATTCACTTCCACTTTGGCAAAGACAGGAAACTTTGGTTCAAACCCTCCTCCAGGTCTCACGAATTTCAGAACATTGAGGGTTTCATGGTTCACCTCTGCCAGACAAAGACACAAAACATGTTACTGTATTATTCAGAAAAACTGATATAACAGTTAAAAAAATGATGCAGAAGCAGATGCATTTAACTTCAATAACTCGGACGATGATGACGGAAAAACACAGGAGTACAATAAAACTAATAAACATCATAAATTAATAGTTACTTCTTTGAGATACTTGAACAAATAGGGACTCGCTAATTCATGTAAATACAAGTAAATGCTAATTGTGCAAGTTTTAAATATTCATCCTGAAACTCAAAATGTGTAAAATGCTTATTATTGATATTAGATGTCTGACATATTATTGTAGATTTGGAGAACAGTGGTAGAAAAGTTGAATTTCGATAACAGTAATATATCAGTGCAAAACTACTTCATATAATCATACTTAAAAAGTACAAATATAGACTTTTTTGCAGCCAAATGTGTTTGACGTGTTGAAATTAAAGTACTGGAGATGGAGTCATTTTGAACCATTTCATATCAGGTTTTATAAACAGGAACACTAGGTAAATTTAAAGTCTCATCTCATGATTAATAGTAAATAAAAGAAGAAGGGCTGATATATAATTCTGTGTATAACTTTTGGGCTTTTTCTAAGTTTTGACTTCATGACATATTGAATGAGTCAAAGGTTTACTGAAATATAAAGGAGTCAACAACACGCTGCTAATATAAGACCATTGAATAGGAAAATTAATTAATGAAAACTAAAACTACTTGTAAAAATATAAGGTTAAGTATTTAGTGCTACAAAAAAAATAAATAAATAAAAACCACATTGAATTTTTCAAACACAAGCTAAAGAAAATAACACTGCAGGTCAGATCAGCTTGATTTTCCTTCAGGAGTGATGGTTTATATAAAAATAAATGGAGATATTTAACAAATTATTATGTCTATGTCATAATTTTTTTTTTCAGCCTACATTTTTAAACTCTATTAGTCAATGCTTTCCGCTGTAACTAAACAAAAATAATAACTGGACTTCCTCAAAATTAAAATACCCCAGCATTCATTCAACTAATTAGAACTACACTGAAATTAAACTGATTGAATTTTGACGTTGGATATTAAGACCTAAATATTTAAAAAAACAAAAACAAAAAAAAACCAACTGTGTAAAATCATCATGTAATTAAGTATAACTGCAAAATTAGACATGGAGGAGTAATTAGTTCAGTATTTGTCTCTGAGTATAAATTAGCATAAAATGGAAAATAGAATTAATGGCAAATAAATACAGCACGTTAGTAAATGTATGGTAATATGTAAACATATGATCAGGTAAATAATCTGAATAAATGTAAAAGCATCACAGTTCATACCAGGTGACTGAAGACCAAACTGGTTGCAGGAGAATCCCAGGACAGTGAAGTTGAGGTCACCAAACATTTCCATCAGTGCATTCAGTCGGTGGTACTGAGGAGGGGGAAAGGACACACACTCAAATGTCTTTAATAAAAACGACTACACACTTTATGAGATAACGTGACCTGGCTACAATCAATCAGTGCTCCTGCAGAACATTACCTCCTCTATTGTTGACCCTCAGAAGGTGGCAACGTTGACGATGAGAAGCACCTTACCCCTGTAGTTACCGAGCGGAACCAGCTGTCCATCCAGGGTCTCAGCAGAGAAATCATAGATTGATTTATTCGCCATGCTTGTACTTAAGCTTGTGTATGGGATTGTAGTCAGTCAAGAGTGAGTATTCACTCAGCTATCCTGTTGGCTCATCTCATTCAGTGAAACATAACTCATGGGTCAGCAATTGTTCGGCATGACTGCATTCATTGTTCTTCTGCCCAGAGGTGAATTGGCAGGATGGTCGTTTGTTCGACACATATATTGCAGGAAGTGAAGCTGTAACAGCAGCGGATGGTCATTTGGCTTGAATAAAATAAATAAACATTCATGGCACATGATTATTCTGTGTCACGCTTCATGTGACACTATAAAATGAGGTTAAGGTGAACTGAAATGCAACATTTCCTTAATAAACTGGGCTAAAGGTAGTTTTGACAAATGTTAAGTTGATTTATACATATTTTAATCTTTCAATCAACAGTTTTGTCTAATTTATATTTACAATATAACACTGAAAATGTTTTCTATTCTTAATGTTGTGAATTAAAGAGCAAGAATTTAAAATGAATATATTGTAGTAATATTAAAGCCAATAGTTGCATTGGAAATCTCCTTTTTCCTAAGTCAAATAAACTCTTAAAAGAACCACCTTGGAAAATGCAAATAAAGCTGAAATCATTTGATTCTCAGCTTGAAAAAAAAAATTGCTAATGCATTGTTGGAAATGAAACCAAACAGTATAAATCATTCAAATGGGATCACCCTTAAGCATCCACAACTGAAATACAACACACACATCAATTTAGGCTGAAATATCAATCTAAAACATCACATATAATAGTTTAACACAAACAGAGAATAGTTTCAATACATTTAGATGAACAATACATATCTAAAGAAACAGGGGTTGTATTGCAGAATTTTACATGTAATGGAGTATTGTCGCAGTTGAGTAGTCCTGTAAGTACTGTATATTTTAGTAAACAGGGTCATTTGTCTTGTCACAATCAAAGGCTATATTCATAATAAACTGTAGAGGGCAGCAACACGCGTCTGTACCGTCTACTCTGCCTAAACAATGAAGAAGACTCTCTGCGCATGCGTGCTAGTGTGACTGTCAGCCAGCCGCTGTAAACATGGCTGGTGTCGGTTTTCGACGGTGGGCCCAAACCCTTACTAAAGGGAGAGGCGTTGGGATTACAGCGCTTCTTTCGGGATCTAGAGCAGGTTAGTACTACTGTAGCCTTTCGTGCTTCAAAAAGACCAACAATTTACTGCGAAAGGTCTCAGAGGTGACAGTTTAGATCTTTGGATGGACGTAACCTTGACATGCTAACATTAGCCGATGCTATATGTACTGTTAACATTGGTGCGTCTTCGCAGTCATTCATGTGTAGTGTCTACTCGAGTGTTATGGTTTTAGTGTGTGCAGTTTTTACTTATGCATTAACAACTTGTGTTCCAGCTTCCGGTGCGTCTAAGGATAGTCTCCCCGGCCCCTACCCTACGACCGCCGAGGAGAGAGCGGCTGCAGCGAAGAAGTACAACCTGACAGTGGAAGACTATGAACCTTTCCCAGACAACGGTCAGGGGTAAGATTCACTCTGAGCCTGTCATTCACAATTTACTAAACGTATCTAGAAAAAGACGTACATACCTGTATGATCACAGATATTAAGGACTTAGCCCAGCAAGACAATTATACAGTCATGGCCAAATATATACCAAACAGTATATATTAATATATTAACCTCTTTTGCCTCCAAAACATGATTTCATTTCATGATAAAACATGCAGGTGGTTGCTCTGAGGTAAACAAATATCAAAGTGAGTACTACTGTTTTATCCACTTTAAACTTATGTAATAAGTAGGATAGGCCTTGCATATTCAACAGAATCACACAGCTGTGTCCTAAGACTCTAGAATCACCATCAATTTAATTACGATCACACCTAACAATGGTCATACAAGGAATTTGGATTATTTTGTGAAGGAACGTGACTGTGTGGCATTAACAGTGAAACAGGTGCAGCTAAGGAAAATTACCCAAATTTCCCTGTGATGGCTCTGTTTTATTTTTTTTATAGAGCATAATGGTGAATTTGGAGGTCATTTGTTTTGTGTCTACCAGAAGTGTACGGACTACAGTGGTGTTTGCAATTTCCACAGCCAGTAATAAAGCACACTGATATACGTGGTTCAATAAGTTAAAATTGTTGTGTTACATATGCCATGTTTAATTTATTCTGTTTTGGGTTTTTTTTTTAGCTTTGGTGATTATCCAAAGCTACCAGACAGATCTCAGCATGAGAGAGACCCCTGGTATCAGTGGGACCACCCCGACCTGAGGAGGAACTGGGGAGAGCCGGTAAGAAACCATTTCTAGTTTATTAACTGTCAGTAAATACAATTAATTGCCATTTGTCCTACAAAACAGAGACAACACTTGAAAAAATTAAAAATAAATATGTATTTCTCTTCTTTAAGAGACCTTTACAAATTCTTACCTGTTTCTTGTTTACGACTGATAATGTCTGATCAACATACGGTATATACCTAGGTGGAGATGGTGTTTTCTGACTATGGCAACAGTGGGAATATTGGCCAATTAATTATCTGACCACTATTATTTACAGCAAAGTTTAATACTTACATACAGTGTTTAAGTCAACCTCTGTCATTGACAAATTCCTTACTTCATCAAGTAGCAGAAATGAGAGAAATCGGATCAAGATGGCGTATGTGTCTTAAACAGTCTTTTAAATACATTCTTATAATTTCTATTTGTTTTCTGCCTCTGTAGATGCACTGGAATTTTGACATGTACATCAGGAACAGGGTTGATACCTCTCCCACTCCTTTGTCCTGGAATTCAATGTGCAAGCAGCTGTTTGGTTTCATCGGTTTCATGCTGTTTATGTTCTACCTTGGGGAGATGTTTCCCTGTTACCAGCCTGTTGTAAGTACAGTAAAAGCACACAGTGATGAATTGTTTAGAGAATCTAGTTTCAAGGGTGACAAATTGCCCCAGTTTGAAAATATGTTTTTGTCACTATTGTTCATGAATTGGTAAAGAATCGCTGCTGTAAAAATGCTTTATCTCAGTCTGTGTCTGTTTCCTCTCTATTACCTTTTGTTAATTATGTTATAAGTTTGGGGCAACAGCTGGAACTATCATCTAAATGTTATCTGTTGGGGATGTTACTAAATTTCAACTTGAACATCGAACCATACTGTTGTAGTTATCATATTTATGTTTTTCACGAGAGCCAGCTCTAGCTCGTGGTGCCTAAGACCAGATTTAAAACCAGGGGGGACAGGGCTTTCTCTGTGGTCGGCCCCAGACTCTGGAATGCCCTGCCCCCCCATGTCCGAACATCCCCCACGTTGGAGCGTTTTAAGTCTCGTCTTAAGATGCATTTCTATTATCTGGCTTTTAACTCCACATGAAGGAATGAGTGTTTTATTTATAGCATTTTTGTTTTATGTAGTTATATATTGTTTTTAGTGTATTTTTTTTTTTTATTCGTTTTATTGTTTTTACAATTCTATGTGAAGCACTTTGGAAACACTCTTGTTTAAATGTGCTATATAAATAAAATGGATTGGATTATCTTTTCAAATTCTTCAGGAACTAATTGTCATGTTCTGAATGATAAATTTCTGAAATTACTCATTTTCTTCAATCGGCATGTGTTTTTATAAGCCGTGTATTAAAATGAGAGATGCATGTTCTTATATCACCTGAATTTTACATTTCTGAACTCTTTTACCACTTTCACCTTCATTTTAATCTGTCATAAATTATAGTATTGTTTTCTTTCTCTTTCAGGCACCGAAACAGTATCCTTACAATAACCTGTATCTGGAGAAAGGAGGAGATCCTGAAAAACAACCAGAAGAAGTCAAAAATTATGAAATCTAATGGTTATCATCTGCTCCTTCTTATGTATATATGTTTCTGTCAAGACTAATAAAGACTTATGTAAACATTTTTGCCTCTTGTCTGATATGTCTGTGCAGATTCTCTGTCATCCAGGACATGTTACTCCTATATGCTCTAGTTGTAAGCGCTTTAATCACCATTCACATCCTGATTTATGCATGTTTCAAATGGATAACAACCCCGTATGTGTCAAACTCAACATTTTCAAGAACCAAAAGAACTCCAGTATTCTTTACTTAATAATTTGTGGTGTTTAAAACGTTTTCTCGCAAGTATGCCACGTTTTTCAATGGTAGATGGGTTATGTTTTATTTAGAGGCCAGGACAAAAATTCAAAGGTTAACTCAGGCCATTCGCTTATGAATCTTGTCCCTGTCGGCCACCGTAGCGTAGTGACAACACGGCAAAGCACTTTGGTCGGAATCCGCCTGTAGCTAAGCTATTAGCTTGGCTGATAAGTAGCTCAGCTGTTAGTTTTGGATGAGGACGCTACGGCTGTGACAAACATTTGACGTAAGTTACTGTAGAAGTCTCTCTATATTTTAAGCCGTGTGTGAAACCGTTTGACTAACAAGGTTTAGTTTGTACTGAAAATGAGTAATATGGGTGGTAACGTTTGCTAGCCTGTTTGCTAGCTGTGACATCGGCCCCGTTTATGTGCTGGAGCTAAGTACCAGACTCAATACCAAATGGAGCTCTGATATTTTTCTGTAGTCTGAATACACATTTAATGAACAGATACATACTGACACTCTCAGTGACGGTCATGTATAGGATTCCTTCAAGTTATGATTGTAATTATAAAGCTAAGTTAGTGCGAACATGCAGTTAGATGTTGCAATCCGTGATTGCTGTGGCCACACCATTTCCCTTTGGCTGATACTAAGTTAATTTTAAGTAATTTACTTTAAAGCTGATTTGTCATAGTCCTTATTTTGTCCACAACGCGGTCGTATTTAGTTAGTTGTGTGTAGTTAACTAAGAGCAGATAAATAGACAAGCTATGTTAGTGATTGCTCAAAATTTCATGAAATAGTCGGTGCCGGTCTTCGCTGTGGGTGCCTCCCTTTTCACGTTCAAGTCACAAACAGGTGACTGAATGTTGTACCTTAGAACCGTAGTTCATTTTATTTGACTCAAAAGAAGTTATCGGGGTAACATTGCTCTACAGGAATGGTTTAGCATTGCTATGTTGGTTTATTGGAATGTCTTCGTTTGTTCAGGACTTGGAAATTGTCCACCTGTAGAGGAAGATGAGGCTGAAGGAGATCCAGAGGACTGCCCACCAGGCGTGGAGTCCTGCCGGGCACCATCCTATCTACCTGGCCTTAGGTACCTGTACATGTTCTCTCGAATTATCTGTTTGTGCTTTGTAAATGTACTACATATGAGCCAAATTGGGTACATCTACACACCGCACTATTGAGGATTTATAAGATGGGTGTGGTCTGTTCCAAGAAGAATTATGTTTTGGAAGGATCATGTTCATTCCTCTAACAGAGAGCAGGAATTTGTAGAAACGGTGCCAGGACAAATTCATGCTGTTCCAGACCTTACAAAGACGCTTTATATTTGCTGTCCTTCAATTTCTTAGCCATCTAGTACTAAAGCATAGTACATATACAGAAATGAGCCAATTTTACATATCCCTAGAAAGAAATTCCTTTTTTTATGTATTTCAGCAATAGAATCCTAACATTAGAATTGTAATATTGATCAGAGGTTGGATCCCAGCCCTCTCATAAGTAATTAATTAAAAAGTGTAAATGAGCCACAGATGGCCAATGAGGCTCATTTTCATATGTTGACACTGGATGTTAAAATGACACCATAACAAATTAAAATAAGTGAATAGCACCAACGTAAATAATGATAAATGAAGGCAAAATTCAGAATATTTTTTCAGAAATCTAAATCACATTAGATAATTCAGAATCAGCGGAAACAAATACACTTTAAACAGTGACTTCTCTTGGCATTTAACATAATCACTTACAGGTACTGGACATGAGGAGTAAATGGCTTCAAAATTACCTTTATGTTAAAAGGAATGTTGTACCATATACTGTTAATGATGTGCTGCTGCCATAGTTTCAGCTTGGCGTACCTGTTCATAATTTCAAGATTTTATAACTTGTTTTACTTTCTTCTCTCCTGAATATCAACAGGTACATCAGCACAACAGCTCGATGCCTCATTCAACACCACAGCTGCTCTAGAGATTTTTGAGATGGATTTTTCAGATCCCTCATTGGACATGGCGCTCAAAGGGTCATTACCCACCTCAAACAGGTAAAGTTTTACATTTGTGACGATAAGACTGTATGCCATTAATCTGCATACATTTTTTTTAATGTAGCTGTAGTTTTTTTTCTGTCATTTAAATCACTAACAGCAACTAAAGGTAGGCTACTGTAATTCGGTAACAGTATGCCTTAATCACACTTTCTCTCAGCCTGTATGGAAACCTGAAGCAAGCACTGTGGTTTAAGAAAACACATTTTTTTATTACCTTAATTTAAGCCTCATATTTGTCACTTCAAAAACAATGTGAACTCAGCACTTTGATAAAGATCCTGTCAAACATGTAAGTCAATTGTAATTGCATATATTGCATTTGCCAACCAGTCAGTGTGTTGGCATGTGTTTACTAGTAAAATTTGTAGATGTAATTTAGAGAACGTTTGCACTTTAAATATTGACCCTTTAGTAAAAGATTCCAAAGTGTATGTTTGCATGTGTCCTATATTTTTAATTGGTTGCAAATCCCTGAACTCACAGCACCTTATTTCATTTTCCAGGTTGCACAGTATAGTATGGGTGAATTTTGGAATGGGAGCAGATGGAACAGGAGGGAGACTGGTTGGAGGCAGTGAAAATGGCACATTAACGGTTTACAACCCAGAGGACATAATGAGCTCGGGAGCAGATGCAATAGTTGGACAGTCGGACAAACACACAGGTCCTGTTCGGGCTCTTGATTTTAACCCTTTTCAGGTAAACTTGTCCAAATTCCTCCTCTTTATTAATCACTACAGACAGTTTATATGTTGTTTTTCACACGATTCTTCAAATAATTACTCTCTCTAAAATGATTTCTCCCTCAGAATAATCTTCTTGCATCAGGAGCAAATGATTCAGAGATATATATCTGGGATCTCAACAACTTCAGTAGTCCAATGACACCAGGAGCAAAGACACAGGTGGGGGTCTGTTGTATGTACTTAAGTTCACAGATGTCACTATTGGGGGATGGGATAATGTGTTGTTTTAATCCCAGCTCAGTCAAAAACACTGAAAGCAGTAACCTCAAACCTCAGCAGGCAGCTTTTCCTTTCTTTGGTTTCCCTTTATTGTTTATGTTTTGAGTTCAGAGTGAAACCTTTCTATTTAATGCATACCCGTGTAAATGCTTGGGATACATTTGAAAATAAAGTACATATTGTAGTTTTATACATGATACACTGTATCTTTTTTATATATATATTTCATTATTATTTCATGCAGATTTGGCATTTGATATTTGATGCTGGTCAGATGTCACCATTAGCAGATTGCTTTGCATGGTAATTTGAATAGTCCTAGCAGCACACCATGGCACAGGTTATTTATAGTCTTACGCTTGAATATTGTGTACAGTAACTGTTTGTTTCAGCCAGTTTTAACCATGACCGCCCGCTTTGTTTCTGCTTACAGCCTGCTGAAGACATCAGCGTTGTGTCCTGGAACAGGCAGGTGCAGCACATTCTGGCCTCTGCCAACCCTAGTGGAAAAGCAGTTGTTTGGGACCTGAGAAAGAATGAACCCATTATCAAGATCAGTGACCACAGCAACAGGGTTAGTGCCTTTAACATCCAGTCCTAAAATAAGGACAAAGGGTGTGATCTGATATCATGCTGGTTTTACCTTTAACAAATCAAAAACAGGGTTTACAAGGAGGTTATTGTTGCTTCATGTATCAGAAATGGGAAATATAACAAATATGAATATAATTTATGCCTCAATTGGCAAAACAATAAGAGCCTGAAATCAATTTGGTTATTTAACGATTGAGTAATGAACAAGCAGCCACTGAAATGAAAGGTTTTTACAAAACATTCTGCAGCCTGTTCAAAAAAAGCTAAAATTATCATCCATCGGCTACCAGGTAACATTTACTTTCCCCTCAGTCAACACTTCATGTCCAAAGTGTTTACTGACCTTTTCAGCCGCACCTTTCGCAAATTCCTGAAACACTGAAAGGATGCCTCATGTTTGGAGCAGAAAAGTACTGTTAAAATACTCTTTTGCTGTTTAAACCCACCCTTCATGAAGGGAGGTAGTTTTCATCATAGCTCTGCTTGTTATAGGCTTTGTATGAAAATTATTTTGGACATTTTACATTTTTATTGTTTAGTTTTTGGCATAAACTTACAAATAATAAAACAATCAAAATAGAAATCCAATCAGCTAAGACTGAAATGTGGTTTTAAAGGATTCTGCAATATTGTGCTCTTTTGACTCAGTTCATGGATATGCTTTAAAATGACAATATTGCATTCTAAGTATCAGTTCAGTAATCTGTATACATGATACTTGTTCAGATGCACTGTTCAGGGATGCTCTGGCATCCTGACGTGGCCACTCAGCTGGTATTGGCCTCTGAAGACGACCGTCTTCCTGTCATCCAGATGTGGGATCTCCGTTTTGCTACATCACCCCTTAAAGTCCTCGAGAACCACACGAGGTGAGGCTGCAATAGAATATGTGTGATTCTGCTGCTGGTTTTGGGTGCTGTAAATAGAATTCTGTTGTCTTTTTTCTCTGCAGAGGTATTCTGTCCATATCCTGGAGCCAGGCCGACCCTGAACTCCTCCTCAGTAGCGCTAAAGACAATCGAATCCTCTGCTGGAATCCAAACACTGGAGAGGTAGAAGATAATACATTTTCCTTTTCATTCCTGATTTACATAAAATCATTGCAGTTCATTGTTGTGGATCCTCATGTGCGTATTTTCCATTTTGTAGGTAATTTATGAGCTTCCAACAACCAACCAGTGGTGTTTCGATGTCCAATGGTGTCCAAGGAATCCAGCTCTGCTTTCAGCAGCTTCGTTTGATGGTAGAATCACTGTCTACTCAGTGATGGGAGGTAGCTTAACAGCTCAACAGCAAAGCACTGTTGATAAGGTAATGCCTAGTCTTATTTATGGTCTTTTTATAGGCTTGAAATTGCTCTCATTCCTTGTGAACTTTGAGATTTGTCCACAAGATGGTGCTGCTGTAAAAGATAGACTTATAAACATGGGTTAT
>JAPTYQ010000012.1:26658786-26670421 GCA_029814465.1 Ostorhinchus cyanosoma | reverse complement strand
ATAATAATAATAATAATAATAATAATAATAATAATAATAATAATAATAATAATAATAATAATAATAACAATAATAATGTCTTCTAAAAATTGATTAATGACTTGAGTTTGTTTTTCAAATGTACAAGTTTGTCAAACTTTACATCTTTTTTAAAATATCGGAATCTGCCACATAGACAACGTTTTACTTTTGGGGTTTTTTCTTGTATTTTTTAGAGTTAAAAGCAAAAATGTATCTTGAAGTCTAGAAATTAGAGTCTGGAAAAGTCTGGAAAATGTGTAGGAATCCTGAAAATAACTAAGATTTCTAAAAATTAATTAATTGTTTGCGTTTGGATTGTCAAATTTTTCCCCTTTTTTGTCTTTGATCGAATCAATGCTGTCAATCTGTCACAGATATTTTTACTTTTGGAAAAGTTATTCCAACAGAACCGTTTACTTTGTCCTTTATTCTTCAAAATAATCAGAATTTCCTCTAAAAATCCGTTAATTGTTTCAGTTTACAAGTTCGAGTGTCCCTAATATTCTACCATTTTATTTATCTTCTAGAAAGTCATTTCAAAGTCTACTTTTGTCAATTTTATATTTCTTGCTTTTTTCTTTTAAACTTTACCTCCTTCTCTTCTAATTATTCTTTAAGAAAAAACAACACTTTCACAAGCATTACTGCCTCAGTTATTTTAGATTTTTTCTCCCATATTTCTGAGGTACACTGACGAACACTTAAAAGCATTTTACAAGTTTCAAAGAACTTTAGTGGGAAATTAATTATACATATATCTACTTGTGTCGCTGCCAAAACCTTCAGCCGTGAATCAATACTACTTTTTGAAATGAAACACTGTCAAAATAATGATTCAAATAGTCTTTTGATTTATACTTTCTTATGCAAATGCAGGATTTAATCAACCAAACTTGAAACTGTAGGAGCAGATGTTTGTCACTATGAACATTTTGGCTCGTCTCAGCAGGAAAAACACAGGTAATCCTTCTATTATTAATAATGTATCCGTTTCATGTCAGTGTCCTAGAAAGCCAAACCAGTTAGACGGTATACACAAGCCAACATCTTGTAACCGACGCACCTACATGGACCGCAGCCACTTGGAGTTAAACTAATTACGCTGTGAATGTTTTGCTGTGAGGAATTGAACTGCTGTGATAGCTTCATTTCCTTCCATCGCCGAAGCAAAACTGTGAGTTACGACATATTAGTTGTTCCCCTTTTTTTTTGTGTGTAACTCTCACATCAGTAACCTAAACTTTTTTTAACCTCTGGCAGTTTACCTTTGTTCCATTTCAGGTCAGTCACGGGCTTAAACTGCTTAAATTTCAACAAAACTGGAAAAATAAAGGTGTCATACGTCTTTTGGCCAATAGTAAAACAGAAGAATTTGGGAACTTTTGGACTGATAAAGTTGTCAATATCATGTCACATCTTGTAGTTTTACTTCTTAATATGCACCTTCTTGTTCATTTGTTACTATTACATTATGTGTGATTTACTATAATAAGGTGTGACCTGCAGAAATAGGCCTAAACACATTCTTTGTCACTGGTTTCATTTGTAATTCTGTATTTTTACACTCTTTTTGTTCTATGTAGGTTTATCTCTCCCACACCAAAGTTTTAACCACGTGCTCTTGACACGACTAAGATGACAAACAGAAGTAGTATATATATAGCTGAGTAACTAAGTTCCTGTTATGTTTCTTAGATACTTCCTATTTTATGATTGATTTAAGTGTAGCAGATTTGTACAGAAACCGTAGACGTCATTATAAAGTAATGAAGGATCATCAGTTCTGTTTCACGGACAAAAAACACGTAAGAGGTTCAACTGATTAAAAAAATAATTTATTTGCAATCATGAAAGTACAAAAAGTGCAATGTTATGAGTATTTGAATATCAAATAAATAAATACAGGACAGATCTACACAGATACAGAATAAAGTTACGTTTGACTTGAAGCCTGCAGCTTGCACAAACACTGGATGACGCAAGCGGCGGTCGGCATTTGCTCTTAATTTCAAGCCGTCACTAAGGTCCCTAATGGTTCAACTGGTGTACAATTCAATTAATCGCCAAAGTAAAAGAAAATGATTTGTAATGACTGTTACAATATAGCTAGCTGCCATAGTATGGTTTCCATAGAAACTGAGGTACGCACTTTTCTTTCCAAATGCCTATTTAACAAATATACCATCCTCGTACCTTAAACTGCTCCTTTACACCTGGAACAAACAGGAATTATCATATCTAAGTCTGTCCTTACACTTCAGAAGGCATCATACGTACACATATGATTAAAAAAAAACCCAATAATGGTAATATCATAAGGCCCTTCTGTGAGCTTAACTGGACACTTTAAAACAGATAATAAGTATTATTGGTCCATTAATGCAAGTGCGTTTGCATATCTCTAACATTCCTCAATGAGCAAATCTTCAGAGCAGTACAGTTTTTTCTTGATAACACGGAAGCCAGTGCTCAGTTTAATTGCTTGCCTCACTACAGGAGTGGAGGCAGATTTAGTGCTAAAAAGTCCTTGGATTTTAGGCCAAAGCCCACTGGACTCCAGCCTCAACACCAGTGTCAGCTGAAAGGTAGGTACAAGGTAGGGGTCCACGGAGAGCTCGGCCATGCTCTCACAGACGTCCCCCTGCTCCACACAGAGGTCGATCAGAGCCCCACGTAACCCGCAGGGCTCACTAGCTGCCAGGTGAAGGAGCTCCCGGCCGATGTGCTCCAGAAGTTTCTCGGGGATGAGCAGTTTGGTGCATCTTAAGGCGCAGTCTGAGTCTTTCGCTTCCCTCAGGCTTCGTGCTATGAGGTCGACTACTTCTTTCAGTATGGTCTCCTCCATTGGATCATAAAACAGGTCGTCGTTGAAGGCCGACAGATCACCAGAGATGTCAGATCCTGTTGGAAAGACATCAGTTAAATATCTGCAACAATGCATTAAGGAGAAGCAAATTCCAATTCAGCAGAATTTGGAGTTAAAACCTTTGCTGTTGTTTACCTGAGTCTGACAGATCACTCCTGCTGCCACTGTTGGAGTCCATACTGCTGCTGAAATCTGCCAGTCTTTGCACCAGTTTGCCCCAGGACAGCCTCCTGGGACTGCTGTCCACTGGAGAAGGAGGCAAGCTGGCGATATCAGTGTGTGCAGACAAAGTAGGCATGGCTGTCCTCTTGCAATGAGTCTATCAGCTGCTTCTGTGGACAACTGTTAATGAGGAAACAAGGAGATAAGCAACCTAGGATACACTTATGACCAATCAAGATGTACAATAATAAACATATAGACAAGAAACAAGCATCTGACAAAAAAAAACTTAAAGGATGAATATAAATATGAAGTTGCAAAGAGAAAAATATCAGCTGCATAAGTCAGTTCCTTTATCTTAGCTAGCTAGCAGCTCTTAAAACTGCTCATTTTCAGTGTAAAACAAGAACATTTATGAAGAATAAAGGAATACTTACATGTTCTTTTCTATTAAACGTGGTTGTTCACGTTCTTCATGGGTATTTAAGGTAGTTGTTTTGTTGGTTATTGTCTCCAAAAACGACTGTCTGCTGAACTTGACCCCCCTTTACTTCCTCTTCGAGTCAACAGCTGAACAGCTCTGCGGTTTGTCTCGCAACAATGTTTATATAGGGCCACGGTAGCCACGCCTCCGCCCCTCCAGGCAGCCAATCAAAAAGAGAGGCACGCCATCTGCGCTGTATTTTGCCTGGTAACATGCCAGCAGAGAAGAAAGACAAACAGGAGAAGGAAAAGGGGGGCTGGGGAGGTGATGAATAGCAGACCCCACTGTTATAGAAATGTACAGGGGCTTGTCTAGGCTTGCATGGGTCAAACTGTGCACCTTTGTCATACACTTTCATAAGCATAAATATATGTTTTTCTGTTCCTGTAGGTGCTTTTAAAGTGTGAGCGGCGTTAAGATCTATGCAGGCTCAGCCTCAGCTGGGCCAGTGTTGCAGTGAAACATTACGTCACCTGTTTTCTTCAAGCATTACATCAGAATTTTTCATCTGCCACACAGCCATGCAAACAACACTGCATTACACTATACACAGGCTGCATAATAAAACACAAACATACATTATGACTGTAAATATGTGAGATTTCTGCACTGACTTGCTATTGGTGCAATATTAAACAATTAGAGAACAAAAGAGCAGGGCATAATCAGGTTTGGCAATTCACCTGATGTGTCAATCTTAATGCAGCATGTTAATCTGAATGAAAAACATACTGAAAATACTCTACCAAAAAGAAATGTTATGCATTCAAACCTATTCAATGTATGTTTGTAAGTATAATCAACAAAAATCTGCATTTAAAAGTATTATACAGTACAATAGCCCTTGAGAGCATTAAGATATTGTACATTATATTAATACCTTGTTTTTACAAATGCACTTATGTAAAACTGGGACTTTGCACTTATAGTTGCATGAGGTGCATCTCATTAACTATTTTGTATTGGACTGTAACTGAATTATATTCATTATAGATTATTCTTCAGACTTTTTTGACTGTTGAAATTCTGAAAACAGTCACAAATGCCCACGAAATTACCCATAGAACCTTCACAATATTTATCTAAACCTCTAAATGAGAATAAACACAATAACATTATTGATTTCACAGGATTATTCTCAAGCTGAAACCCTGAAATGGTCTGCAGATTAATTTTCCTGTCAATAAAGTGATTGCTCCAGCTAAAGCTGTGTAAACAGCTTGGTTTAATGAGCCATTTTATGCCAAAGCAGCATATTTTATTAACTCTTAATACGCTTTGTGTGATAATCTTGATTTGCAAAGTAATACCTAAGGCTGTCAGATAAACATGCTGCAGGAAAAGGTGCAATAACATCATTTGAAATGTAGAAAACACACAAACTTTAGATACTCCTCACATTTCTATCAAATTTCAGATGTGGATCTGAGGCTGTTCTTGAAACCATGAAATTATTTACATCATGTACACAATGAAGATAAGGATAGAAATGTTCTCTTTCAGCAGAATGTGAAATCTGCAGATTCACTGTTTAGTTATTTAACGGTGCAGGAAGAAGCAATAACTTGCTCTGAAATACAGTAAATAGTCAAGTTAAGTCTCTCAAACTTCTTGAAACAACAACAGTTTGGTTCTTGGAAACTCTTTCTGACTTGTTCTCCTCTGACATGACTCTGCTGTATGTGATACTCTCATATTTTGCTCTGAGGGAAGCTCTGGAAGGAAGCCAGATATACTCGGAGTTTCTACACGTGAGAGACGTGGGCGGGACTGTACTTTTATGGCAGGGAGGAACTGGTAAACACGTGTAGGCGCAGAACTGTATGTACTCAGTGGGATGCTGCAAATTAAAGAGTCATCATCTCAAGGTTTTTGGTTTGGGCAAAACAAGCCAGTACTTGAGAAGCTTCTCATACACAATGGCAGCAAACTTTCAAACTTTTAAGAGATGGTAACAACTTGTAAACAAGGTTCCTAGAAAGCTGTTGTGGAGTAAAGTTCACTTATGAACTCTGAAATAAAAGTGTAGTTCTGGCTGGAGGCGTGTCCTACACTGTCCAGGCAGGGACGTCCTTAGACATTTACTATCAGAACAGTACATTCTGTTCGAGATCCCACCCTCATTTGTTTGAAAACACTGAATCTGAGAGCCAAACATTCAGGATCTGGACATTTTGTTACGGTACATAACTGCAGAAAGATAGCACTGCAGAGTACAAAACCTTAAACCTCAACTTCTCTAAAAGTACCTAACTGAGACGCAGAAAAACAATAGCACAAAGACAAGGCTGTGTGTCCCTGCGTCTACATAAAACATCTGTGGCATGACAAGGAAACAAATAGCAAGTGACCCGAGAAATGTCCTAGTATGACTTTATTTACAACCTTGCTTTGTTTTCGCACCAAGAACTGCAAAAGAGCAGAAGTGAGGATCTTAAGAAAGAGGACGAACTGAACGAGCTGCAAGAAAAACAGCTCATTTCAGGGGATTTATTACCAGAGTGAAGCAAATTGGGCTGAAAAAACACCCACTCATAATAACCTATTAACATTTTAATAGAGATTTCAGTTAAGAGGGTTTCTTTTAGTACGTTAGAACAGATGTAACAAACCAGTGCCATGCGCGTACAATAGTAAAAGCAATAAAACAATAAACCACACATTCAAGATAGTATTTCACAATTTACATAAAACAGTAAAAGATACTTTTATGCATTTCCTTTCTTTCTCTTTGGCAGATTTATTAACCAAAGGCAATGGCATCTTTTTTTTTTTTTTTTTATTTAAGATGGTGTGAATCCCAGTAGCTGTTCGATAGGTTTATAACGCCACTCGTCAGCCTCCAGTTCTTCGACCAAGCTTGCAAGTTTCTCCATCCGAGACACTTGTTGATCTGAAAAAATGTGCAACAGTTGATCAGGGTACGTGTTTTTTTTTGTTTTTTTTTCATTGCATCATTACATATTTTGCACACGCAGATGCCGTCTTACCGTGTTTAACCTGTTTCAGCGTCGAGGCAACTTGGTAACTGAACACAGACTCGCATAAAAACCTGTCGGAGCCATCTAAAACGGAAAGTAAACAAAATGTTATGGATTATATAACAAGGTTAGGTTTAGTCAACACCAGAAAATAGAACCCCTTCAATCTACGCATAAACAGTTTCAAGTTACATGTTATGCAACGTCTACGTCTTGGGTCAGTAGGCCATTCGAGGTGTTGAAATAGTCCGACTACAACATGAAAAACAACACTGGAAAACAAGGTGTTCTTGAGGGTGAAACTAAATCTCTGCAGTAAATTCACCACGGCTACTTGTTTTTAACCTTGTGCTTTGGTTCCCAGAGTTTGGGGAGTTGTGAGCGAGATGTGATTAAAGTAGAACTGAAGTTTGCTTTAGGTGGAGCTTAGACTCGTATCAGCAAAATGTATTTTTTGTGTAGTTACCGACTGAAAAAATAAACCCAATCTGGCACATAAAGGAAAATAATGATTGTTTTTATTAGTATTATTAGTTAGTGCTAGACAAACATTGAAAGGGGTAACAAAAAAACAAAAATACAAGACAAAACCTCTGGCAAACTAATTCATAGGCTTCAAGAGATACACGTTCATAAACACCAGACGAGATAGAACAGTTTATAGGCATTAAGCGAAACAAGGACGTGTGCAGAGGGCTTTTGTGCATGTGTATGTAGGATTATTTTGTGCGTGTTGGGCCTATTCAGGTGGACACACAAGAGGGAATGAATACAAAAACGAGAAATCACTCAACGGTTTTAAATAATAGTACAGAGAGAAGATGAAGGGAAAAAAGAAAGAAAGGAGAAAGAAAAAAACAGAAAATCAATAATACCAAATACAATAATAGTGACAGCCTTCTTTTTTTTTTTAACAGCATCATATATTCCTTTATATTAACATTAATATTCTTTCTTTTGATTATTGCTCTGGATGCTTATAAATAATTTCACTAACTTTATACTCTATTCTTATATTCTGTTTTCACAGTGACTGTTACATCTAGGGTATCTTTTGTTGAATCTGGTTTGTTTATTCAGCATCATCTCCTGTTAAATAAACCAACATTCATTAAATAAAAACAGGTTTCATTTTAATTTTATTTGGCTTGTGTTTTTTTAATCTCAATTTGTATAACCACACTTCAATATACCATCGCCGGCCACTTTATTAGGTACGCCTGTTCAACTGTTCATTAATTAGTATAACTAATAGTACAAACACATCAGCTGAAGTGAATGTGGACAACAGTTGATTTAAGTGGCTTTAAACGTGGCACAGTGTTGGCCAGAGTATTTAAGAAACTGCTGATCTACTGGGATTTTCACACACAACCGTCTCGAGCAGCAGTTCTGTCTGGGTGAAAATGTCTTGTTGATGCTCGAGGTCAGAAGAGAACGGCCAGACTGTTTTAAGCTGATAGGAAGACAACAGCAACTCCGATAACCGCTGGTTACGACCGAGGACTGCAGAACAGCATCTCTTGAAAGCTTAACACATCAAATCTTGAAGTGAAATGGGCTACAGCAGCAGAATAGCACACCAGCTGCCACCTCTGTCAGCTAAGATCAGGAAACTGAAGCTGCATTTCATATGGACTCATCAAAACTGGACGACAGAAGATTAAAAACATGTCTGATATGATGAATCTTGATTTCTGCTCATCTGGTAATGTCAAAATTGAGTGTAAGCATGCCTTGTATGAACAGTTCAGGCTGGTGGTGGTGTGATAATATATTGATATTTTTGCTGGTGTGATGATATATTGATGTTTTTATTGAGTTACAGTGATAAGGGAGCTGCACTTCAATTTCGTTGCACAATGACAATAAAGATCTATTCTACCGTATGATTTGGGGGATATTATTTTGGTAACTTTAGGAGTCTTAATGCCAACTGAGTGTTGCTTAAGTATCATTTATTCTTGTTCTAATCTACTTTTCAGATGTATTTTATTCAGGGTTACTTATTTGAGTCCTTTTAATTATTAGTTAATGAGTCATTTGCTTCTCTTTTATGTCCTGTTTGGTGGTGCCTTGAGTACTTTTATCATGTTTTATTATGAACTAATACTTTTCTATAATTCTGCATGTTTCACCGTTTTATTATTTGTCTGTTAAAGTGGTTGTCGCTGGTTTGCTGCAAAACAAATCTACTGACGGGTACAAATGAATCAACTTGAACGGTCTACGTGATGAGTATTGTTACTGTCCATCCCTTCTCATCACCATCTCGTGTACCAAAACCTCAGGAACGTTTCCATCACCTTGTTGAATCCAGGCCATTAAAGGCAGCTAACAATGCGTACCTAATAAAGTGGCCAATGAGTGTATTACATTAGATGTCAGTTTGTTATTACTAGCCAAGATTGATATTTCTTATCAAATGTTTAGTCGTTACTGTGTGCTGATGTAGAAGTGATATAATTAACTGAAAGTTACTAATTGATGCAGTGCCTCCTCAAGTTTTGTGCAAAACAGGTATGACTTGACAGTCCTTGTACTTTTTGTTTTTCACAAAGTAGTTTGAACTACTTTTCCTATGCAGCTTTAGTTAACCAAACTAGATTTCTCCCTAGAGTAGCTTTGCTCTAGTTCACTTTCTTCAAGTGTGTGAGGCAGTTGGTGATTTGCAAAGCTACGTTTTCAAAGTAGCTTCCTTGACACTGTTTGTTCCACAGTCAAACAATGATATCGCTTTGTGTATTTTACACAGGCAAAGTAGGAATGAGCTCTCCGTTTCTCAAACAAATCTTATATGTGGGAGCACGGTATGTATGTATGTATGCAGCAATATAGAGCCACAGACTCAGTCAAAAGGGAAATTATTGAAATGAATCTTGTGATTTTATGACTGAACGACAATGAACAATTGAGAGTTCAATGATGTTTATGTGCAGTGTACGTTTTTCATGAAGGAACTGTGCTGCGACTTAAGGCATCTGTCTTTGCATAAAACAAAAACAAACTGAACAGAACATGCTGCTTTCTCCTCCATCATGACTGTTCTGTACATGTGATAAGTTTACTCTGAGAAGATTTTTGGTAGGATGCCAGACATATGCAAGTTTGACACGTGAGTGGGCGACATTTGTGATGATTTAAGTCATCTGTCTTCACAAAGAATAAAAAGAAGCAAACCCTTAACAATCTTGGCAACTCTTTTCAAATAGTTGCCAGTTTTTTCAAGGCATACCCAGCCTCCTCCGACAAGCTGGAATGAAAAAAATTTTGTTTGCTTTGTAACAATGTTTTTCACTTGTTTCTCAACGTGCAACTGTTGGAACTCATTGGAATAAGAGACACATTTTATGCAAATGTTTCTTAACACTAGAAAAGTTTTAAAGCATTGCTATATGAAAATATAAACAGAAAAAAACTGCCAACTGCTTTAAATGTCCATTAAAAGACAGATTATTTATGTCATTTGCCGATCAATGTAAAAGTAAATAGAAGTTTTGGTTCATAGAACAGTATATGTGATGGTAGAAATGTGTCCACAGCTTACGATTTTACACCATTTCTACCATGTGATTGTGATCTAGGTGCTTCACATATAAATATAACAGTGGCAGAGAACTTTAAAACACTAGTGTCATTTGTATAGAAAGTGAATTTATGAGATTACCCAACAGGTTGCATACTGCAAGTAATTTTTATGTTGACATAGTTCTTATGCAGATCCTTTTGAGTCATTAGTTGCACTGTTTAGTCTTTAATTTGAACTCAAGTGCTGTCTGAAGGGGTGAAAAATAGTCAAATACGATCAAGTATAGTATGTTCATTTGAAATAATTTCATAGGGAAATTACACAACAATTACTGCACTTTAATGGTATAACACTGGTACAACAACATAAAATAACTAAGACTGAGACAGAAGATTTCGGTCCTTTCACCCACTGCTGGGGTATTATGTAAAAATTATGAAAGCTGTGCTAAAGTGCAAAGGTTCACATTTAGTTTAGTGAATGTATTCAGTAATTGACATGAAAAGGGAAAGAATACAACTTAATGTACAGACAAAAAGATGTTTCAACGTGGAACTATGTGGACAGTCATTTGATTTAATGATAAGCTTCTATGAGTGTGGGAGAAACATGGTGTTTGGATAACTTTGACAAAGCTTTCAGAAACCTTTCCCACTGCTCTAAGAATGAATCAGTTAGTGATTTATTAGATAAAGCTTATTATGGTTCTAGGAATTATTCTCAAACAAGTCTTACCTGTTATTCAGTCATGCATGATGGAACTTTATCAAGACAACTAATCTGAGCACATTTTCAGTCTTTTGTCATTATAGCTTTGTGTTTTGGAGCTGTGGAGAAAAAAACACACATCAGGCGTGTCTTAAAACTCACCTTCCATCATTTCACCTGCTCCTTTCGGGTATGTGTACAGGACTTTCCTGGGGGGAATGAGCTCGGAGGCACTGAACCCAGATCCAGTCACCGAACTTCCGCTCACTCCGCCCGCAGAGGAGGACGACGATGACGCTGCCATAGCTGAACAAAAGAATAACAAACACAAAGACACGATCTATTATTACCCCTTGGTTATGGACAATTAGGTGACGTTCAGTAATTACCCAAACAACTACCTATCAGGAAAACCACTGAAGCATTAGCACTAGCATGTTAGCTTTTCCTGCACTTTCTTATTGCGAACTGCAACAGTGGGTGGCTAGCCGCGAAGCTAGCAACCTATCTATGGGCAAAGTACGCGATAAACACGCTCTAATAGTCTTAGTATCGACCACATGCGATGATATGAACTATTTCCCGCCAACTTTACTTACCGTCAGTGCCCCAAAGATATATATAACGACTTTAAATACACGCACTTGATACTGTTGTTTGTTTGGATGTGGTAAGAACAACTTTACGACACAGAAAGCGCTTTACGGTAGAAGGGACGGTAGATTTGAAACACATTGGGATTATAAACGTATGGAGTCTTTCAGGAAGTGGATGCGCCGTATCTTTTGTAGATCTGATAACATGTTGAAAGCACCAGCCATGTGTCGTAAAGTGGAAGATTTGACGTATGGACGTTTGTATGTGCAACTAAGCTAGCTTGCTAA
>JAPTYQ010000012.1:26579237-26589966 GCA_029814465.1 Ostorhinchus cyanosoma | reverse complement strand
TGGATGCACGTGATGGATCGTTGCAGCAGCGCGACGAGATGCAGATTTTCACTCTGACATTTCTTTTACCCCGTGAACGTTTCTCAGGCGAACTGACGCTGGGTTTCGCTCTGAGCTCAAATGTTTTACAACACGTTTCTGCTTCGGTTTTGGATTCCTGCGCCTTTTATCGTTGCGTCTTAGCCAGTGTTGGGAGTAAAGTAAATGCATCACAGTAATAGATTACTTTTTTGCTGTAATGCAGTAGCGTAAGGCTTTACTGATCAATATTCAGTGATATTTTACTCGGACTAACGCACTTGTATGGATTTTTTTTTGCCAATATATTCGAACAAAACTTTTTAATTCTTTTTTTTTCCCTTTTTCTTTTTTTTTTTATTATTTTTTCTTTCTTTCTCTATTTATGTATTTATTTAATTAATTTAATTGTTTACATTTTGTTTTGGATTCCTGCGCCTTTTATCATTGCATCTTAGCTGGTGTTGGGAGTAAAGTAAATGCATCACAGTAATAGATTACTTTTTGCTTTAACGCTGTAATTACTAATCAATTTTCAGTGATATTTTACTCTATGTTCAACAGCACTTGTGTTACAATTCATTTATCATATGGATTTTTTTCCCCCAATATATTCAAACAAAACTTTTTTTTTTTAATTTACATTTATTATTATTATTTTTATTTATTTTCTAAAGTATTTTTTCCTTTTTCTTTTTTTAATTTTGTTTTGGATTCCTGCGCCTTTTATCGTTTCATCTTAGCCAGTGTTGGGAGTAAAGTAAATGCATTACAGTAATAGATTACTTTTTGCTGTCATGCAGTAGTGTAAGGCATAACTAATCAATTTTCAGTAATATGTCACTCGGTACATGTTCATTAGCGCTTGTGTTACAACACACAAACTGTATGGATTTATTTATATATTTTTTGCCAATATATTCAAACACCACTTTTTAATTCTCCAACAAAATTTCAGAGACTTTCTGTTCACGTGTCCACTGGACGGATAGAGTGATGACGCCTAAACTTGATATGAACTCTTTCTGGGTCACTGAGTAGCTGACTTGATGGTGCTGTCACTCAAAAACATATCAGCCAATAAGGATGCATCTCTTAAAGAACCCACCCACCTGACAGGTTTGTGCTAAAATTGTAAACAAAGAATCACGGGGCGCAAACGAAAAAAGCGGGAATGCTCGTGTTTCTGCAGGAAATGAACAGTATCACTATGGATTTTCAAAGTGTGGTGATTGAACACGGTTTTAAGGATAATTAGAACTTAAACGGTAATAATAACAATTAGGAATTTTACCCAGTTTTTTTTTCTTTCATTATACCGGTAATCGTTACATCCCTAGTAATAATTAATCTGTAATGGATTACAGTTTGGATGTAACTTGCTCAACAGTGATCTGGAATATAGCCTCACCTGCAGATTCCCCTTGACCTCTAACACCTCAGCTTCGTATAAACACATGTAAACAGCGCTGATCGCATCTGCTTTGCTGACGCTGCAACATTATCTCCTCATTCTAATAAACATTGCTTTATCAGCTTTGTTTTGTTGCTGCCTGGAAGGATTTTTTTTCTCCCGCTTTATTAATGTTTGCTGCAATATTAGCCGCTACAGCATCACTTGCCACTTGTTGTTTGTACAACTTAGTCATATTTTTTTCATGATGTGTCTGCAAGTTTAATCAAATTGGTGGCGAATTCTTACTCTGCCCCTTGAGACACATGTATCCTTGCATTATTTTCTTGCAGTAAAAGCAAAATGCATTTATTTGAACCTGTGAAAAGCAACATTTCATTTCATACGCCGCGAGCCACTCCTTTATTTTATTTTATTTTTTTGCACAAACAAGGTATTATAGTGCTGTGCAAAGGATTTAGGAGTTGGTCTATCATTCATGCCTTTTCTGTCTGAGATAATGTGCACTAGCTCACGTGATGGAAGCATCTATTTTCTTTTCCAGTCGTGGTTGGTTTCCTTCATTCGTTTTACAATGTGAAGAAATGCAGCGATAATAACTGAGGGTGAAAACAGTCAAATATGGTAGAAAGCGTTGATGTTTTACACAGAACGTGGTAATTTTTCTCCCATAAGAAAAAAAAAAGTATGGATGAGCAATAAAAAAGTCATATTTCTATATCCCACTGCATAATCAGTTCCATTTTTCTCAGAAATATGATTATTATGATATCATTTCACACCAACATAATTATCATTTTATTTTATTTTATAACAGTTTTTTCTCTTCAGGGTTTATTTTCATCCCTTTGTCAAAAATAAAAGTAAAACATAATATTTCATTGTTGTTTTACTTAATTTTGATAATGAATAATGTCATTTTTGTCATTTTTTTAATTTAATTTGAATTGTAGTGTAAAAAAAAATTGTTTAACCCTTAATACCCAAGACATATTTTTATAGTCACTTCCAAATGATTGGTTTCTCTACATTTAGCTTAGATTTATCAGCATTCTTCTCTGTATTTGGTATTTTTCAGTAAAAATCTGGTATTTTCCAATACTTAATTTACCGATCATGTATATGTTCACAAAAGCTCAGAGTAAATTCACAGTGTATTAAATCAAAACAGAGAAAACTGAAGAAAAGGTGACATTTTCAACAGAATATATCATTAACTGAACATAAAAACAACCTTTTACAACTGCTGCCATTTATTAAACTACATGGGTTTTATTTGTGAATGGATGTTGTAGAAGATGACGGTGTTTCCACGGTAACTACGGAGCCTCTGAACGTCCAAATGGGTCATATCTGATGACTATGAAAAGATGAAAAACGGTATTTTACCCAAATTATTTCAACATATTAATAGGATAAATGGTTAAATGATTATTTAATATTTTATATCAGCAGCTGTGTAGGTGTTTGAGGATTAAAGCTGTTTTTAAAGCTTTAAATCAGAACCAAAAATCAGCGGCTAAACTGAGAACAAACCCACTTCTTCTACATATACTGTGAATAAACTGCTGAATTATTTGTGTTGACTAATATGAGTATTTTTTATTGCGCTATAATTTTTGGTCATATCACCATACCCTTACAATATGTACCAGCAATAAACACTTCAGAAATGGTGATGGAGTATTTGATAGATTAACACAAATGCCCATACAAACCTCCTCGGCTCATAAACTAATCGTATTCTTATTAATAGAAGAAGTAATAAACAAACATCCACTTATTGAACAATAACAAATCAATTATACTGTAGACATACTGGAAAATATCAGAAACTTGTTAAGTTACAGTTATTTGTGCTGTTTAAGCCTCAAAAAGAACAACTGTAACAACACAAAAACAAAAGAAAAATAATCAGCCACTTTCTTATGATGAAATTCATACTGTGCTGCATTCACTGGTCTCTATGGGGGTGGGAAATGTCAGTAAGTGTAACTTATGTGGTCCAATTATGACTAATAATTTGGATTATTTATGCACTTTGTGTGCCTAGATCAACAAAATGGCTAAATTATAAATAATGATAATAATAATAATAATAATACATTTTATTTGGTGGCGCCTTTCAAGTCGCCCATGGTGCTTTTAGTCTGTGTTTGATGTTTGGGTCTTTATGGGTTAATGTAAAATAACCACAACCTTTACTTTCCTGGGTTATCAGGTCTAAAAAAGCTAGAAAAGTGCCAGGTACCAAAAAGTACCCAGATTCCTAGAAGCATCCATTTGTGTCCTCTGTAGAGGGCAAGAGTTTCAAAAACAACGAAAAAAACTGCATAAAAATAAAAAAAAACTTGCATTATTCTATTTCCAATCAATTATTTCATGTAAAAAAAAACCCAAAACCTTTACTTTCTCGGGTCTCGGGAGGATGTGAATCCGACTCAATCTGAGATGAAACGGTTAAAAACGTGATGCATTTTCTAGCTATATCACCCATCCCTGGTAATTAGTCTGTGATATTCAGACTCATTACCGAATGACTCTTTATCCCCTCTAGCGCTCAAGCACCAACAGCGTAAATGCAATCAGATGTTTTGGAGTCAAAAGTTCACGTCGGAGCAGGGTTTGTGCTGCTGCTGCTGCTGCTGCTGCTGCTGTTGGCTCCATGCTTCATGGTTTTTCTGGTATTTATGTCACCAGTAGACGTGGGCTTCGTCGAGGTGAGATAGACATTAACTCGGAGGAACGCAGTCAGGCTTGTGGCCAAACGTTGTCAGCCTAATACCGGCGAGCGATCCGGGAGGAGCAGTCGTAGCATCTGGATAGTCAAGCTCCATTAGCCTCCCAGCTCTGTTTTACACCGGCTGCATTACAGCCTTGTTGACAAATGGCAGAAGAGGTGGTGTGTGTGATATGAATCACATAACTCAGGGGACCTTCACCATGAATATCATCCCTCCTCGCTCCCTGATCTGTCCCCTCCTCTCCTCGTCTGTCCCCACGGCTCCCCTGCCTCCTGTCTGGACTTGCTCTGAATCTGGATAGGATATAGTGGGACAGCATTAGCTTTCAACCTTGGTGAAGGACTAAATGCAGCCTCAGCCCCGGCATCCTCGCTGTCACACTGCTGCTGGGAGAAGATAAGCACCCCCAGCCTTAAGGACGCGCAGTAGGGGGAGTGTGCAGCACTGCAGGCTGGGTAATTGCACAAGCCCTGAGAATAATTAATTAACAAATCGTTAGATCTGACACATGACATGCTACAGAAGTCACATTTTTAACGATGAGGCTGGCCAGTTATGTGGGATTTTTTTATGATGCTCTTCATTTAAAAAAAAAAAAACCCAATTCAAGGGCTTCTGATTGTTTTTATTATAAGGCGATGTCAGCGTATCAGTCATAAAATTACTGCCATAACCTATAAAATACCACATAAAGATTTAAATATGGAATAAAAGTGACATTACTCAGTGGTGGAAAAAGGCTTTAGATCCTTGACTTAAAGGAAATATTGTGAAATGACTCTCCTCTGTAGGTCAAATCTGTGCATTCATTATCTTTTGGGGTAAACGCTCGTCCGTATTATTATCATATATTAAATGATTGTGGAGTCGGAAAGGGCGCCGTATTGATAGGCTTGTTAAACAATAAGAGGACGACCTACGCTGTGTTTACGATGATGTTTGGGAGGAATTTGTTCGAACCGAAAAAGAACAACCTCCTTCTAAACAGATTAGACCCAGAATCGATTCATCATCACAGGTTTTAGATGGAAATTTATAGCTTGAGCAAACATTGTGCATTGTTTTTGTATGTGCACAAGAATACCCAAAGTTGTGGTTTTATGCAGAATGAGGACTTTTGTACGTTATAAAAACAAGGATTTGTAAAGATCTGGATCAGTTTCTATTTGGAATAAAAACTGAATTTAAAACCTCTATTCTTTGGTAGATAATAAGTAAATTATAAATAGTATGTTATTGTCTGACATGTGTGTTTACATTGTTATATTTGCCACATTTTTAAAAATACAACTTTTATATATATTTATTTATTTGTATTGTTATAAAGTATGTCTCTAATTTGCACATATCTCTATTTTTTACATACATAGTTTTTTTTCTTTTAACATTTCGGCGTCTGAACCTATTTTGGCCGTTTTTTTTACTTTAGATTTTTCCTTTTATACAGTATACTATATAAAAAAATGTTTACTATACCCACGTTTGGTATCTTTTTTTTTCAGCACTTCTTCATCTATATCATCTGCCTATTATTTTTTCACTTTAACCTACTATATCAACATAAAAGGCTAAAAAACTCACAAAAAAATCAAATCCAATTTGAAAAATCTATATAATTTATTATATAACTAACAGAAAGATGCTTAATTAAGCTTTTTAAAGACTTTAAAGGTCAATGCTGGTTCTAAATATAAGGTATATAAAATTAAAATTGTAATAAATTAAAACTATACTCAAATATATGACATGAAAACATATCTGTAGGTGTTTTCTCACCCCCCCCCCTCGGTCCTTTCAGTTCAGGCAGGGGTCTTCCTCACTTTTACTTGCAGTGCTAATGCAGTCTGTGCATTATAATCTGCAGAATTGGACAGAAAACGGACAAAAAATACAAAGATATGGTCAGAAATATAACTCCGCCCATCTCATTTTCATACTTTCATTCACATTTGTTTGCTCTGGATTCTAAACCTCATATCTCCAGTTGTATTTGCTTTATTAACATCAGAAATTAAAAGTGAGATAGTCTTGGATGCAATTGTCCTGAGTGGTTTACGTGACAGACTTCCGACACTATGACATGTTGAAAACGTCATGTGATTCAGTGCCGGAGCCGTGACCCTGGACCCCGAAGGGTTAATGCATGTCTGGATTTTATTGTGTTGTATATTAGTCGTAGGAACCACCTGTAAGTTTGTTATATAGCATGTGAAACGACAATAAAACCTATTCTATTCTATTCTATTCTATTCTATTCTATTCTATTCTATTCTATTCTATTCTATTCTACCAAGACCCAGGAAAGTGGAAATTTTTGCTTTTTTTTTACATTATACAATTATCTTGATTGGAAACCACATAATGCAACAGTTTTATCACATAATTTTTTTTTATTATTTGAATTTATTTATACATTTTTTAAAGGAATGTCCTTTGTAATTGACAGCATGTTTTAAGTAAAACTGCCAAACATTTGTCCCCTACAGAGGACAAAAATGCATCGCTGGGTCTCAGGAGGTTATTCTATTGAGTTGAATTCAGAGGAAACCTTAAACTTTAAAGCAGTTAAAGTCCATTTTCTCATTATAAAGACCAACAAAAACTCCAATAAAAGCTTTGGTATTAGTAGAATTAGTATTAAAATGCAGATCTCCGGTGATTCGGAAATTAAATCCAGCAAATTCACACGCAATAAGGAAAGTCTGTTTGTACTCCACTCAAATTCATTTCCTGTTCTGATATCATGACAGAAAAGTGTTCCGTACTCTATCCTTCCATGCATGTCCTTCATTTGATCATCACTTTGCTGTAGGATGTAAATTTGCTCTTTCAGTGAATATCCATGTTATTCTATTATATAGTTATTATAGAATTTCAACCCAAAACGGTGTAAAAACTGTCATTTATCATCATCAGTGAAGCCTCCGTCGTCCTCAACCCTGAAATAAACTGAAGCGGAAACAAAAGTCTAAAGATGTGGATTTGCAGAGGACTGATATCACAGGACCGGTGTCTTTGCTGTGGAAATTTTACTTTACAAATTACAGCCGTGGCGGATTACGATCAATACCGACCTTCGCAATTATCCCAGTTTACGAAAAGAGTACAGATAGTTCTAGTCGGCTCTGAACGAAGCCTTTAGGTCTTTATGTTTGCATCTTATTTCTCAGTCTACTTAATAAGTTACAACCGTGTATGTGCACAGCATTAAATCAGAAAACAAAAACCTGAAATAAATGCGAGAAGTCAGATCTAGTGTGACCTCCATTTGCATTTAGTACACCTTGAAACTCTCTAAAGTAATTTTGCAGTGCATAATATCAAACCTCCTTCTGTGTCCAGTACATCCCAGAGTTTTTTTTTTTTTTTGCTTTCATCTTTTTCTCTCCCATAGCTTCTGCAATATTCATAGTTTGTTTGTTTTTTTCCTGAAATGTATTTCTGTTTTTAACACTGTTTACACATTTCCTCTATATTCCTGAGAAAGAGACGAAGAAATGCATATGTGTGGGCTTTATGACTTTGCTAAAACAAACCTAACACTGGTCTAAGAACAGAATTTATAAGTTACATATACAGTGACATAAGGGAAGACAAGTTTATTAGTATAACACAATTCATACACATGGTAATTCATGGTGTTTTACAAAAATAAAAGGTCATTTGTTGTAAATACATGATTAAAACAGTAAAATATATCATTTTAAATGCATGAGACCAATATAAAGAGGTAGTGTAAAGCATACATCTTAAAATTCAATCAATCACAGTGGTTCTGACTCTTTTTCTGTTGGACCCCCTTTGGAGAACAAAACATCTCCAGCCCCTCCTAACAACATTGTAATAGTGGTGTAATTATAACTTTTATTGACCAATTTTTGCTTGAATAGTACAAATAAACTCAACCAGACTGCTCCTAGAGACAATAATTTTCCAAATAAAAATAGGAAATGCACAATTATCTCACAACTATGACAATAAAGTTCCATTTTTTAAATTTTTTTTCAAGAACAAACTAATTTTGGTAACAAAGATGAACATTAGAACAATATCAGTGGCTGCAATGAGCCTGTTTCCATTGCACATCTCAGAACATTAAAGTACAAACATTGCTCAGGTTTCTTTTCCAGGTCAGTCCTTGTCTTTTCTCCAAACCTTAAAGTCTTTGTCTAGCTTCGTGACGGATCACCATGGCAGTAGATTGGTTAGTTGTACGTCCCTAAAATGAGTCCGGGGTGCTCCAACACTCAAACATTAGTTCCACCTGCTGCATGTTCTAACCTAAAAACAAAAAGGAGTGATCCCATGCCCCTCCCTGGTAAAGCTGTCCCACAATTTGGAAAAAACTGCACTGGGTTATCAACACTAAACAACAGCATAAGTAGATTTCCATTTCTGATATGTCGTATGCATGAAAATACAGCAGATACCATTAAAAGAAAAAACCACCACTGTGTTTAGACTGCGATCGTGTCTTAGCTATAGATTAGACTGGGTTTGAGTTTGGAAAAGGTCTTGCAAGAGCTGAAGTAGCCTTTTGTGTCAGTGAGAACAATCAACCCAGCGTTTATCTTTGGTTTGACATGGGATGTTGGTCCGCTGCGTCGTCACGTGACCACTCTTGCACTTATTCATACGACCGCTGGAGATATGAAAATGTCAATGTATGTAAATGTCCTCCTGTGATCGACCTGTGCTGTTGTTTTGGGCTTCTGTTGTCTAGTGGGAGGATGTTAAGGTCACTTCAGTTGCCTTGTAAGAAATTGCTTAGGAGTCAAGTTTGTCACTCTAACAACCGAAAGCCTCGATCCTCTTTTACAAGTGTAGACATTTATTAATCTGTTTGCAGTTTCAGGTTCTTTTCTTCTTTTTTTATCCGTCTCTTTAGTGCAGACTCAGTTCAGACCTAGCAGCTAAAGACCCAGTCATGGACGTTTGAAGATCTAGATTCTTTTTATTCTTCTCCTAAACTCAGGCTTGAGGCGTTTTACATCACATATGACATGGTTAAAAAGTTATTTCTTCCGATTCAGAAGGGTTCCCCGGCATAACAAACAACGATATTGCCTCCCGTATATGTAGCGCCTCGACATTTTCACTGCAACAGAGAAAATATTTACTTCTAAGAAACTGTCTCGGAGGCGAAAGTCCTCCTGCGACTGCTGCGTGATGGATTCTTTCTCAGGCCGTTCAAAGCCCGCCTTTTGCTTTTTTCCTTGTCCTTGTGTGGCCGGTAAATTGTTCATAGTGATATATGAAGATGCTGTCACGGCACTGTTAAGTAGACAGGTATAGGCCTCTGTGTGTATAAGAATTAGGTTTATTTACTGGGTTGAGTTGCTGAAATAAACCATGCAGTGCTATATTTCTTTCAAACACACCAGAGCATTGAATGATGAAGCGCACAGGAAGAGGCTGCGGTGGGTATTGATGTGTAATGCCCTTGGACCGAAGCCAAGACGGTGAAATGGAATGAAAGGAAAGCAGTCACTCCCCTGTTAACTCAAGGTTGTACTTTACAAGAGCTATATCTGTCTGTGTTGTCGATGCTACGCTTAGTAAATGTGCACTATGTGTCGGCAGCGACTATAAAAAAAAAAAAAAACATCTAAATCACATCTGTCTGTTGACTTTGAAGATTCCCACAAATTTCCCTGTTTTCCCAAGGCCGATCCGGTATGTCACGGCTTATCCACAACTTCGGAGTTTGGCAGGAAGCTGGCGTTTGGCTTGTAAACACCAACACAGAATGAGCCCTTAGTGATTGGGACTCCTGCCAGCTCATAGAAATGGCAGCTGATCATCCTCAGTTAATAGGCGCTCATAATCCTCTGTGAATGTCTTATGTTGTCCCCAGAGACGAGCGAGACTAAGGCATGTATTTGCAATCAGCGTGCATTAAGGGCTGACAGTTTAACTGCTGCCATAACTGTTATAAACCAACCCACTGTTTGCATGCTGAATAGAAGCTCTAAATGAAAACTGTAAAGTGTTTTTAATCTCTAACAATACTTCTCTTTTTTATTCTCCCTCACTGCCGCGCGTGTCACTGCTGCAGGAAGTCGAGGTTAGTGACTCTTTGTACGCTTTTTTTTTTTTGTCATGCATTTGATGTCTCTGTGAAGCTGTAGGTGTCATCTTTTCATCGCAGCTTGAGCAAAAAAGAAAAACACATCTTTACAGCCCAGAGTAGTGAGGATTTGTCTCTGACTATACAGCGTAAAACAGCACAATGTCATCAGCGAATCAAGATGAACCACCGATAAATGAATGAAATAGAGTTGGAGTTAGTTGTTTTGGAATAAGAGCTATGTTTTGGTGCAAAAAAAAAAAGGCAATGGCTGAGTTCATTAACATTCTACAAGTCAACACCTTAATGAATACAGTTAGATCACTGAACATAAAATGCCAAGTAATTAAGAAGTGAGGAAAACTTAGAAAACATGAAGGTGATTCAGTTGATTCCATTTAAAACATTTTTTTTCCTATAAAGTGAGTCCAGTTGATGAAAACGATATGAAAACATTGTGGAAGACACTCAAGACAGGAAAAA
>JAPTYQ010000012.1:26412244-26430464 GCA_029814465.1 Ostorhinchus cyanosoma | reverse complement strand
GTTTTATTGCACAGCCTGTGTAGTGACAATACAGCCTATTGTATTGTATTGTATTGTATTGTATTGTATTGTATTGTATTGTATTGTATTGTGTTCTATTCTATTCTATTCTATTCTATTCTATTCTATTCTATTCTATTCTATTCTATTCCATTCCATTCCATTCCATTCCACTGATGCACAGATACAGCTGAATGTTTTTGTTCTTTCCAGGGTCAGTACTTCATGGTCCAGGACGTGTACAGTAAAGCAGACGTCCTCAACACCACGGGCAGCTACGGGGCGCCCAACTTCCGCCAAGTGAAGGGATCCTACCCCCTGTACGGGATGGGTCAGCCAAGTCTGAACGGCTTCAAACACGTCCTGCAGAGGCTGCAGGCGCAAGGACACGAGGTCATTGTCCTGTCTGTCTGTCTGCCTGTCTGTCTGTATAACCTCATTTAAGATACAGTGTCCTGTAAAAACAAAGATCAGATACGCTCCTCACATTTTTGCTGCCAGATTTTATACCTTGGTGTTCCTGTGTGGGTCTGCCTTTCCTCTTTCTCTCTGTGTTGTCTGTAAATATTTGAGGAGTCAAGTGCTGGGGCTGAATTGTAGAACTGAGCAAACAGAAAGTTGTGGTCATGTGTGCCAGTGGAAAATGAATCTGTGCTTACAGCAGCTAGAAACTAAACCGTAATTGAAATGAAAATGATTAAATTATATAGCGGCCCCCTCTGCATTCCTTACTCATATGCTGCTCGTCATATGACAACACATTGTTTCCAGTTGCTCTTGGAAGTGGTGAATCTGGAAGAACGAGCAACAATTTACTGTAAAAAGCAGCTATTAATTTCTGTCTCTCTGTGTTCAGTGTTTCCGCTGGTCCTTAAAAACTCTCAAGTCCAATAATTTGAATCGTAGTCTTTGAAATATCTTAAAAACTGTTTTGACGGATCTGAAAATCACGCAGCCTCGTCAGCATTTATCAGAGCACGCTCAGTTAACTGCAGTTTAGTGAGATCTGTCTTGAGAACAGTGCCATCAGTGTAAACATCTATTATATCTAATTAAATAGTGTGTCTAGTGTAGTGTAAATACATCTATAGATTTTGCAGGAAAACATGAAGTTACTCTAAAAAAACCAACATCGAACACCTTTCACCATTGAGTATTGTTGCACACAGGGGCTGATGGGTAAAATGCACAAAGAAATTTAGCAATGATTTGACTTACTGTCAGAATATAACTCAATTTCAGAATAAATAAGTAAAACATTGGCTAAAATATTAAATTTTATATAAATCACTTACAAGTAGAGGAGGGGAGGTTTTATGATCGGTGTGTTTTAAGTGACTTTGAATAACTGCATTACATGATTTAGATTCTAAAATAACATATTGTGCCCACACTTGAAAACCTTCGGCCTTCAGTCCACACCAAAGACAGATTTTCAATATTAAAACACAAGTTATGTACGAAAAAGCATAGATAATTAAAGAAGAATAAAACCTCCCCCAAACTGTAAATCAAACACCACTGATAAAATAAGAACGATATGCGAATTACAAAACGTTAGGATTTCATTGAACCTCCACGGGCCTGTTTGTGCTGATGTTTGATGAAACTGTAAGAAGCTCTGTGTGTTTTATGTCGAACAGGAGGTGATATTCTTCTGCGTCAGAGAGGAGCCGGTGGTTTTTCTGCACAAAGATGACGACTTTGTGCCGTACACCCCCAGAAGGAAGGAAAACCTACACGAAAACCTTCACGGACTCGCAAAGGAGGAGGCGGTGGAGAGTCTGGAGCTCACCGTCAGGAAGGAGGTGTGAAACATACTCGGCATCTGCTGTCTGAAGTCGAAATATTAGAACAAAACAAAGAATAAACTCGACGTTCTCTCTTCTCGTTTTTTCTCCGAAGCTTCACGACTTCGCCAAACTCAACGAAAACGTTTTCTATGTCTATAATGACATTGAGTTCTTCAAAGACGAGCCGCAGAAGATCTCCATCACATGCGAGGAGGACATCCACGTGACGGAAGAGGTCTATAAGAGGCCCATGTTCACCATGCCGTCCTACAGGTTGTTTACACTGTTCCTTTATTACTGCTGCAGAACATGCACTGCAGGTTATAAATAGTGCCGCTTGTTTGTGCAAAGCCTGCTTGCCCTGCTTTCTCAAAAGAAAGGGGGACATTAAAAAAAAAAAAAAAGATTGCAGCATCCTGTTTGCAGTCAGATCAGCAGAGTCAGCTTTACCGAGATGTCATGAGCTGCTCACGACATTTCCAGGGCAAGAGAATATATTATTCCCCCGAGGACAGATCTACAGCCTTGTCTTTCTGTAGTGAAAAAAAAAGAAAAAAGCAGCAGGATGTTTTGTTGTAGATGGTTAAAATTGGCAGGTGGTGGCTTTTTAAAGTAACAGTAATTATCAAACAGCAGCTAAGGCGGGTTATTTTAACATTGAATGGAATCACATCTGTAATTATAATTGAGTTACACCCACAATAGCATTCCCCTGAGTCAAATGTGTATTCTTACACAAGTGGAATGGAAGTTAAACCTCGATTGTTCTGATACTTTTGTACTAGTTAAACATAAAAGAAAAGTCAACTAATGTACAACTAATGTAAAAATGACACACAGTAGTGGAATAAAGTTTTCAGATGCCCTTAAATTTTACTCATTCTCAGATATTACCATGAAATATTAGTGGAAAAATCTTATTCTTGTTGATTCTTGTTCATCTTTGTTAGAAATTTCTTCAAACATCTTCTCTCACAAAACTACTGATTCGGATTCATCACAGATTCTTTTTATGTAGCTTCCTTTGGACAGTGTCTACAAAATTTGGTCACATTTTTGAGAAATTTAAAGGTGCATTACGTAGGAATTCTGTTCACAGTAATCATAAAATGGTCCTGACAGTCACCAAAAAAGGGACATATCTTGAAATGTTTAAATGTGGAAATGTTTAGAGATATCGATATAGTTGCGGTTGAGCATTGATGTGAAGCCATATATGGACTCCATGGTCTCCTGCATCCAGACCACAGGACTCTAAAACAGCGGCAGAACCTGACAACCTCACAAATTCAACTTATCTATTCTTATTGAGAACTTGCCAGTGACATACAGAACCATTTGTCCTATTTTTCATATATTATTAACAAGGAAAAAAAAACCAAACCTAAATTCTTGATAGTTTCAACATGTCACGCCCTGGATTTATTTCATTAAATTGCTGAAACAATCAGGTTTGACCTCGATGCAACAGAGCATGTGCAGAAACGAGCATGTAACTTTGTAGAACGGAACGATACTTGGCGGAGTTCAATGATTTAAGAGTGATTCTTAATGCAGTAGATCACAAAGGCACGAGGTGTTCTCCATTATTGTAAATATATCCAGTTTAGTTTTAGGAGTCTGTCCATTCATCTGTTGTGTAAAATTTCTATCATGAGACTCAACAAAAGGAGATTGAGCCTTTGAGTTTATGTGCTGACCTACATAAAAGCCTGTATTGACACAACACAGGCTTAGGTTGATCTCTGTTGTGTTGCAGGTACTACAGATTACCACTGCCGACCGAGGGAGCGCCGTTAGAAGAAGACTTCGACGCCTTCGTTAACATACTCAGGGTAAGATCATGTAAAAATGTCAATCACTGAATCCACCGTCACCAGTGTCCTTTTTCGGGTCAGATTCTTCACCGAGTTGGGGTTATATTTATGCAGGCGTCACATTCGTCCTGATACTGTTTTGATGTGTCGTTAAAGTTATTAATGGGGGGAATATTCCAACACATCTGGAGATTCTCACCGAGGTTGTAAGAAGGTCAAAGTGGCTTCTTTTTTTTTTTTTTTTTTCTTTATCTAGATGTGAAACTCTCCAGCGTGAGCTATCAATCCGCGACTATGACAGTAAACCTGGAGTCACTTTATGTCCGCTCGGCCTGGTTTCCGTCTCACTCCTCACTCACACAGGATGTTCTTTTCTCCTTGTTTTGCCCTTTTTTGGACTCACAAGCAGCCACGTTCCAGCTCCCTGTGGTTGGAAAGTCGCTCCATTTTTAAAGAACCTTGGATCCGACTTTTACAGAGACTTGCCCTACTCTTTCTACCTCTCTTTTGCTTTTCTCAATTACAGTATTGACCTCTACGTCCCCCCCTTATTTAACTCATATTAGCGTAATTAGAGCTCTTTTCGAGTTCCCTTTTTTTCTTATTAGTACTGTGGTGGATATTTTCTGATCCCAACTCACCTTTGCGGTTATTATGTTTAGTTCAGTTTCAGGTTGTGTTAATGAACAGGTCACTGAATTACATGGAAAAACCAGATAGTATTGACTCTAAAGGTGAAGGCTGAAGCTACAGCTCATTAATGCAACCCTGAAAGAAAAAAGTCTTTCCCCTGACAGTGTTGTGAATAGTTTGCTAGTTAGCTATAGAAAATAAAAGAAACAAAAGATGAAAATTTCCAAGCATTTTATTCAAAAACATATATTGGATCACACATCACTTTTATATTCCTCCACCATTCCTGTTCATATAATATTTCAGTCTGAAGCTAATCTTATCAGTATTAAAGCATCTGTAGCCTAATACTTTTTTGACCCTCAGATTTCTCACACTTTCTATCAATATCCCTCACATGTTCATAATAGGGCTGTCAAAATGAATTCGTTAGCGTGGATTAATCCATTATCATGGTTAATTTGATTTAAAGTTTTAATGTAATTCACTCATCTGCAACACAGAATGACTCTGAACATCTTCAGACAGTTTGTTCAAGTAGAGTTAGCGTCGTGCATGCGTTGATCCAGTAGTGACAGGCAGCAGAACCAGCCCATAAAGATGGAAGACGATAAACAGCTCGTTGGCCTCTGGATGGAAATATGAGGTTAAAAAAAACAGGATGGAATAGTTGTTTCAAGTTGTGTTATTGAAACTGTTGAAGGTGTTTATTAAACATTTGAAGTGCATCTATATTAACTTCTTTCTTGTGTCTGTTTGCTCATGCAAAATGAAACGCAGTCAATATAGATTAAAAATGAATGATATTTAATTGCATATCGCACATATTGCATGTGTCATTTTAACTCAATAACCATTATACCTTTATTGTATGTCTATTGTCTCCTTAACCTCTAATGTTTATAGTTATATTTGATTTTATTTATTTATTTATTTATTGTTGGGGATTTTTCCTCCTATGTTCATTTTGCACCATGGGGCCTTAGAATGCAATGTATGTATGGCAAAACTGACAATAATTTCACTATGTAAATATGTAAATATCTTTAAATTTTATACTTAAATTTTTATACTTTTAAGAACATTTATTTTTACCTACTTTCTTTTGGGGTGGTGTGTTGCATATTCCTGCTGTAATGAGTCAAATTCCCCCATGCTGGGATCAGTCTTATCTTATCTTATCTTATCTTATCTTATCTTATCTTATCTTATCTTATCTTATCTTATCTTATCTTATCTTATCTTGTATGAAATGTGTTTTTTTTTTTTTTTCAGGAGAGCCCCAGTTTGTCTTTGGGTCACGATGCTTCACGACCACTTCCCGCTCTACTCTTCAGCTGCCAGGTCGGCGTCGGCCGCACCAACCTGGCCATGATCCTCGGCACCTTGGTCATGAATCGCCTCAGAGGAGACTCGCAACAGGCGCCCGAGTAAGAACAAGCAAACTTTTATTACTTCAGGCTCTTTTTCAGTGTATTGTCTAATATCAGATGAGATTCCTGACCCTGTTTACGCTATATTTCAGATCTGCAGCGTCCGAGCCAAAACCACTGTTTCAGATCATCCAGACTCTGATCAACAAGCTGCCAAACGGACCGCAGGTCATGGAGGAGGTACGTTAACCTCACCACCTCAACATATAGCCATGTTATAGAAAACCAAAAGCATGTCTAAATTTATACTCTATAAGTCGGTTTCATTTTTTTTTGTCCATCTGCCAGGTTGACCGAGCTATAACCCTGTGTTCAGAAATGCACAACATAAAAGAAGCAATATATGAGAACAAGAGTAAGCTGGAGGGGATTGGAGAGGATTACCAGATTCAGGTTGGTTTTAGTCTATGTTTTGGTTATTGCTGTAACAGATACGACCATCATGGCTGTGATGGATAATGTAAAGAACACTAAAACGATCACAGTCGCTTAACACTTAACAGCTGATCATGACCATTTTCAACAAATATCTCATGAATCTGAACTCTCACAGTACATAATTATAACTGTTTTAACACAATAATTACACAATAATAGAATATTAGGTGACATTATACAGGGCTGTGCATCACTAAGTCTTATATTTGCTGTAATATATCACAATATAGAGCAATTCATTATAGAGCAGTTCAACAAGTAAATAGCTCCTATAAAATAAATTACACACTCATCAAATAACAGGCATTTAATTAATCACATTTAAGCCTCTAACTAAGTATGTAAAAGATCATATACAGTGGCCGTGATGTAAACATATACAAGCAATTTTATTCAAAGTATTCAAGTCTGGTTTTGATATTTTGACCATATTCTCATTTTGATGATGATGTTATAACAAGGTGAAAACACTATAAAACATTTAATTCTTGACTAACTCATAAATTTGGGTCACACATTTTTCTACAACATCAGCATTTATCCTTTTGGGTCTCAAGCTGAAAATGTCTGAGAACTACTACTTAATTTTGTTTGCAGCTGTAGTTTAGAAGTATATTCTGTTTACCTTTTTCTACATGTTAATAAACAATAAGTGTTAAAATAACACTGGCTGAATCTGTGCCGTGTGGGAGAACACCAAGTGTCGTCTAGATGACTAAAATATTGCCATTAATAGTGTGAATCATTGCAACACAACAAAATAAATATTAAAATGAACTGATGGTGTTTTCCTCATTTTGCTTGGTCTCTATGGTCGTATCGTTCAGGCCTGTTTGGATGCAGGTGTAGCTGAAATATTTAAAACTGTACAAATTAACTCCATCTTTCATGTTTGTCTCTTAGGGAAGCAGCACCAAAGACTACTTTCTCAACAGAACGATGCAGAGCCTGGAGTGCTACTTCTACTTAATAGTTTTCAATGCATACCTTCATGAACAGGTAGAAGCCTTGGCTCACACTAAAATGATTTTTTTTTTTTTGGAAAGCCATGATAGCATCCAGGCTAGTAACTGTTTGTGTGTTTTGTTTTGCAGTATCCTCTGGCCTTTGTGTCTAACTTCAGCCAGTGGATGTGTTCCCATGCGTGGCTGTACAGACTGCTGGCCTGCATGAACCTATCGGAGTTGTCGGCTTCACCTGAACTCGTCACCAAAGCGGCCCGAGTCCTGGTGAGCAGATGAGAGAAATCATTTTTATTTGTTCTCACACTGTTTGTGTGTTTATTAAATGGGACTCTTTCAACTTTAACCCATAAAGACCCAATGCTACTTTTGTGGATTATAATATTATCCTCTGTATTTTGTAATTTTTCCAGTATTTTCCTATATTTAATTGACTGATCAAGTAGATAATCATGAAATCTCAGAGTAGAATTGAGGGTTAGCATATCAAAAACAGAGAAAACTCAACGAAAAGTGGCTTTTTCGGTAAAGATAATAATAGCTGAACATAAAACAAGTGCATCCATCCACTGTCATTGATCCAACTCCATGGATTTTAGAAGATGACGGTGTTTCCACGTTCACTACGGAGCCTCTGAACGTTCAAATGGGTCATATTTGATGACCATGAAAAGTCGATAAATTGCCTTTTTACTCTATTTACATGTATTAATAGAATTCAGAAGTTATTAAACATTTTAGATCAGTAGATGCTTTTGGTCGCTGGTGGCTGTTTGGGTTTTTATGGGTTAAACCACAGTCTTGGTAGATTTATCATCAGCACAGTCAGAGGAAATTAATGAATGAATGAATTTTTATTATTGTGTCCTGCGTAAGACTATGCCCAGCCCTTACATGGGCTTATAAGACACCAAAAATATAAACTACAGACAATAAGCACAATAGATATAAACAAGACAATATACTGACCTATTTAAACAAACACATCTGCCACTTTTTCCAGCCATTACGAACAAATAATGCTGATTTATATACATTTAAACTGAACAATCATTACATCTTATCATCATCAGTGCTCCAGAGCATATTAGGGTTTCGGATAAACATCCCATTAGACAAAAAGGCTCTCAGTTCATCATATAGTAGACAATACAGAAGAAAATGTGATTGCTTTTCCACTTCCCCCAAATCACACAGTCCACAAAGTCTGAGAGTATATTTTGATCTGGTCGTACGATGATTCCACACTTGATAAAATGTATGTGTAATATTCATCTGCGTTCAGGTTGCCGACGAGTACTTGGCTCCGGATGTACTCAGCACCGTGAAGGAGATGAAGGCCGCCAACTTCAGACGAGTGCCCAAGATGCCTGTTTATGGGATGTCTCAGCCAACATCAGAGGTAGGGATTGGAACTGAGTTGTAGCTCAATTCCTTGGAATCTTGAGTCTGTTTGCTCAGTCATTCCTCATATCACTTCTGTGACATCATCACGTCAAATGCGTCACTTATTACTTCCATATTTTGGTTTACATGGTTGTATTTGACCAGTAAAGACGACACCAGGGACATTTGCAACAGTTGCAGAGCTTCTATTATGACAAAAGGGGAAACACCTCCAACATGTACAAACATTTAACCATAGCATCCATAATATAATATAATGGACATCATTGTGATAAAAAGTGACAAAAATAATCATGAGTATATATTTATATATTCCTATAGATAGAGTCAGAAAAAATTATTAGACCACCCCTTATTTTCTTCAATTTCTTGTTCACTTTAACGCCTGGTATAACTAAAGGTACATTTGTTTGGACAAATATAATAATAACAACAAAAATAGCTCATAAGAGTTTAATTTCAGAGCCGATATCTATCCATTTTCCATGTTTTCTTAATAACTAAAATCACTTCAGCGCTTACATCAATATCTATGTCATTGTTCTGACAAAAACAGTGCTTTTATTCATTCCATGTTTTATTTTCTGTTTTAGTCACATGATACACATAGGAGTTAGGACTTGATTGCATAACCATTGTTTTGATAACTTTTAATGGTCTAATAATTTTTTCCTGCAACTATATATATTTTACCCCACCGATAAGGTGCTCTGTGGGAAAAATTTGAAAATGACCCTTAAAAGTGCTTGGAAAGTGCTTGAATTTGATCTTGAAAAACGTGCATGAACCCTGATGAGAATCGATAAGTGATATCAGTAATGGATCCAGAATCACTAAATTGGTATCTATTTTCATCCCTAATCAGAGGTGCAGTAGTTTTCCTCATAACCCTGAATAAAGTCCATTTTGTGAGTTTGCGTGCTCTTCTGATGTTGTTCAGGGGTTCTCTGGCTCCGGTGCATCAAAAACATTCTATGCTATGTTAATTACCCTGTCAGTGTCCTTAACCGTGGACTGGTTTAGATCTGGAGTGGGTCCCCGGGGGCTTTCAGTGGCAGATCACTGCTCCTTGTACTTTATAGAGGGTTATAGAGGGGTTGAATTTCCCCACAGGGACAATAAAGTAGACTTTACTTTACTTTGGGCCTCTAGCAATTTTAAGAGAATTTGTGGCATTGGGTTATTTTCTCATACTTGTACAAATAAAGGTTTCCTTGCTGCAGAAAAGAAAAAAACAAATCTTGACTTAAGAATTATGACTCTGACTAACACAAACAGCGCAGTTTGGCTTTTTTTTATTTCTGAAAGGTGAAATCCCGCTGTGTGCTTTTGTGGTATTTTGGTGGCTGCGCAGCAGGGAGGGAAGTTCATTCAGTTAGTGTTATTTTGGAGGAAAGTGGTTCTTATAGTGTTGATACCTCAGATCTATGTGTCATTTTTCATGCAGTGCCACTCCAATACCCCTGTCATGATTTTATCAACAACTGCAACAGCACTTAATGTGTCATACTAACAAAAAAAAAAAAAGAAGTGACTATTGAATTAAACTGCACTTTTCAGTCAGTAGGTCTAACAGGAGGATAACTTATAAATCAGGGCAGACCAACAGACTACACAATGGTTACTCACATTTTTTGCATGTATCTCCCTTCACCATGCTGTTAGCAACTGTAACCATCTCTGTTCCATGAGCTTTGGACATCTTATCAATTATAAACAGTAGAAATGTGATCTATAGCATATTGAAAAGGGCATTAAACGGTTGATCAAACGATTAAGTTGTTTATGAAGAAAATCTGTACATTTGTGTGTTTCTTTCATCACACTGCTGCACTTTTTTGCTGTGTTTACCTCCATTTTGCCAATGATTCAAACAGAATTATGGGAAATTTCTCCTAGCCCTCCATTTGTAGTGTGGTCCTGGAAAATCTCCATTTCCAGGGCTAATTGAGAATCAGGACAACACTACCACTTCACATGTACAGAGGAGTAGGGGTAAGGGGGAGGGGCCAATGGGTGAATTGGGATTCGGTCTTAGACTTTATTCGTCCCAGAAGGAAGATTTGTTTCCGCTTGACTGTACGTAGAATTGTCACACAAACAGAAAAGAACATCAAATAGAAAAGAAAAACATACAGAAGAGGCAGCCATATCACAAATACACTTAGTTGTGGCGGACATGGCGACAGATATGAGAAGGAGGAGAATGTCAGCGTGGTCATGGCTGCAGGGAGGAAACTCCTTCCCAAGCGAGCTCTTCAGAAGGATAATGTCCTTTATTTACAGCCTGACGGCCTTAAAAAGTGTAGACGAGGCCCTGTAGGAACCCTGACTCCTCAACTATGGGTTATTTTGGGCTGAACTGTCTGGCAGAGCTTTTACTTCCATCACCAAAATATCAAATAGAAATAAGTTTTTTGTTCAAATGGATTTCACAGACTGTCCTGGAGGCACACGATGGAGGAACCCCTTCTTAAAACACTGTGCTGTATTTTTTTCCTTTAATTTGTCACTTACCTGTATGATGACTGAAATATAACCATGACAGACTAATAATAACTATAATTATCCGTCTCAGCAGTTATGATTCTTCATAGGAGTTCGGGTGACTCATGGGAGCTCACTTTTCCCCACCTCCAGACTCTTCTTAACCTCTAACCATAATGGGATGTTTTTGCAGGCCACGGCGGCGGTTCTGGCCCACTTGACAGATGAGAAGAGGAAGTACAGCCACGTGTTATGGGTCAACCTGCAGGAGGAGCTGGTGATGGAAGGTAACAACCAGATTTTTACAGTGAGGGAGCCCTCGTGTCTGGACCAGAACATCTCTGTCCCCACGTCTGACCCACAGCTGCTAGAGGTGAGGCTGATATTTACACTTTCAGACAAGACTTCTGCTCTTTATGCTAACGAATCAATATTTTCCATTGGGTTATAATGTAAACAAGTCAATAAAATGAAGAGAATCTTACTTTTCTTTTTGTTTCAAGTGTTTTTATTACACATTAAATCATTCAGAAAAGCATAATACAATCATCATTTTTTTCTTTTTTAGTACCCAAACCGATGAACACTCCCACCCTGATGCACCATAAAAAAGATGATAATTAACAATAATGATAAATGAATAAATAAATAAGAAGAACCTCAAATATTAGTCACAGACTAGCATTAATAAGGCTATTCTGGAATAAATGAGGAATCTACCTCTTTTATGGGATTCAGAACAGGTTGCCAGGTACTGAAAAACTTATTGGCATATCCTCTTATAGAATATCAAATTTTTTCCAATGTTAAATGGTGGTAAAGATCCAAAAGTTGGAGGTTGTTTATCTTTCCATATAAGTCGTATTAGCCTATGAGCTAGAAAAATGATAAAGGCAATTAGATTTTTATATTTTTGATTCAAATGAAAAGAAGGTGATATAATGCCACATATTGCAAATGTTGCCTGAGGTTCAATATGAGATCCTGTTCAGAATCTTACTTTTCTATCCATTATTTCTATGTTTTTTCTGCAGAAACTGGAGACATCCTTGAAAGAGGAAGTCCTCAGAGCCCAGAAGTGGCTGGAGGTGACGCTGGAGCAGGAGAAACAGATGAAGATGTTTAAAAGTTGTCTGACGGTTCAAGAGATTTTCAACCAACACAAAAGCTCCCATCAGGGCCTCGTCTACAAACGCATCCCTCTGCCTGACTGCAGTGCACCCAGAGAGGAGGTAATGAAATTAAAATAATACCAACACAAAAGCACTACAGGTGTCCAGTGTGCTAATGTGTACTATTGTAGATCACTGTGCTCCCTCTAGTGGCCATGAGCGGTACTTTCCATCCATAACAAGCCTCTTTAACCGCCTGAGACCCAGGAAAGTACAAGTTTTGACTTTTTAAAAATGTAATAATTGTCTATATTGGAAACATCATGATATGAGTTTTTTCAGATGCATTTTTACACATTTTTGTGGCGGACATTTTTTTTCTTTTTTTTTTTTTAATATATAGGACTGTGAAACTCTTGTCCACAAAACAGGACAGAAAACTCACAGTTGGTCCTTAGGAGGTTAAGAATATTTTCCATATATTTGTTGCAGAATTTTTCAAACAACATAGTTTTATTGTTGAATTACTGTTGCAGAAGATAACGGTGTTACCATCTTCATTAAGGAGCCTCTGAATGTGCAAATCAGGAGCCCAATCAGCCCAAATCATTTAAATGTACTAATAGAATTAATGGACTTAAAATTATTAAACATTTCAGGTCAGTTAATACTTTTTGTCACTGGCAGCTGTTTAGATTATAAGATGTTATTATTGTAATATTTATGTAATAAGAGTCATATTTCAGCTTACAAGTAAGTATTATCAGCAAAATTTACATAAGGTATGAAAAATAAATCCAGTCATCGTGCTGTAAAATGTTTCCTGTTAGTATTTTGCTTTAATATATGATGTTTTGATTCATTTTACCATCATATTAGTGTGTATGTTGCATTTTGCTGCTGTAGTTATTTACTGTTATCATTTATACAATAATAGGAGCACCGTATTTCCTTAAAAGGTACATGCAGAAGTATAACTCAACATAAAATATTTATTAAATATAGTAAACACGTTTAAAGTAAGAGATATTATGTGTGTGCGTGTTTTTTTTGTAGTGTACATGTATTTATATATGAACAACATGTGTCACCACCAGGATTTTGACAAGTTGTTGGAGGCCATGAAGAGCGCCTTGGCGGAGGATTCCCACTCGGCTTTCGCTTTCAACTGCTCCAATGGCAAAGGCCGGACCACGACTGCCATGGTCGTCGGCGTTCTCACTCTCTGGCACTTTAACGTAAGAGCCGAGCTGTAATAGTTATAGGAGCTGCCAGTATTTAAACCTCACTGTACCTGACTGTACTGTGCTGTATTCAGTAAATGTCTTGATCCCACGGTTGTTGCAGGGTTTCCCAGAGTTTGCGGACGATGAGATTGTGAGCGTTCCTGATGCCAAGTACACAAAAGGAGAATTTGAGGTTTGAACTTTTCTGTATTTAAACACAACAACCTTAAATTTCTTTCTTTATTAAGGCCACTCAGCTGATTTCTGTCTTGGTCTGAGGTCAAAACGGTTAAAATTGATTCAGTCACATGGACAAAGATACAGTTTTGTCTTCTGTTTAGGTTTTGGTTTTAATATCCTTCTGATGTTGACACTTTGACCGTTGTGGTCCTTTAGTTTATTAGGGCATCAAAAATAATGCAATTTTAAGTAAAATAAAAAAGGAACAATAAAAATAAAAATACTAAAATAAAATACAGTAGAGTGTAATTGTAACATTCAAATAAAAATAAATGATGTTCGGGATTAAAACAAAGTAAATGACTTGCTTCATTTTTTTAGACAGTGCTGACAATATTTACTACTTTTTTACTTTTTTTTTTTTATGAACCCCCCCCCCCAAAAAAATCTACAAAGTAATTGAAATCTCCACACAGTGTGGTATGCTGCATGTTTGTTGTTGTCTTTTTAGATCACTGTAGGAATAACAATCTACTTAAAACATGAAAATGATAACTTTTTTTTAGATGTCTCGGAGGAAGCTTTGCAGTTCATCAGCTTGAGGCAATATTACTAATCAGACAAGCATTCACTAGTAAAAGTCTGCACTAGTTGGATAATTGGTTAATCTAAATTGCTCATAGGTGTGAATGTGAGACTGATTGGTTATTCGTCTCTATATTTCCAGGTTGTTATTGAAGATGAGAATCAGTTTTCGACTAACTTACCTGGTTAAATAAAACAAATAAATAAATCAGTTTGGAAATGATTGATCAAAAAAACTATGTGACCAGGTTAATTATTGAAGCTGTTTTGCTGCTTTTCTCTGTTTCTTAATCTAATACTGTCATTTTTATATTATTCAACTGACAAAACAATTATTTTAAGGCGTCTTACTTGACTTTGGGAAACTATTTTCTGACATAGAACAATCCAAAATGACTTTTAGTGCCACAGCTTTGAGCTTATTCAACAGTGTAGAACTGCACGGCGCCCATTATTTGTACGTTCTTCAAATGCACAGCAGAGGCCGTCAAACTCTTAAGTTGCAGACGTGTAATTCAGCTCCGTCTGAAGTTTTCTGAGCTCCACCTGTGATTGAAACCCGCTGCCAAACAAAGCCAGAAGCCCAAGCCTTTTTGCTGCGTCCTGAATGCTGTCGCTGTGTGTTTTCTCGACTCTGTTTTGAGACAATGAGTCAGTGGTTGGAACCTGTCGTCCATGTCCTCAGAACTGTAAACACGGACTCACATGGAGAGGCCGCGCTCTAAAGCCGCACAATACCACATGCCAATCACAGCGCCGTGGCTCGAGGTGTCTCTAGGATACGCAGAGCGGTCACTACGGCAACCCTGTTCACCTCCAACTCCAATTGAGCTTTCTGAAGGATGTGTGATGTCGCCAGCCTTATCTGCCAGAGGGGGTGTTGCTATAGGACAATAGATTCTTTATTTGTCCCTGTTAGGAAATTGGTTTGGAGCACACCTACAGAGCACTTCCTCACCAACACACATACTCATGCAGACCTGCAGGGTTACTCAGCATTATATCTTTACTTAGGGTTAGATTTACCTGGCTGGCAATACCCTCAGCATAGTCCAATTTATATATATTCTCCTGTTTTACAGCTTTATTTAATCAGCTTTACTTTAAAAAACCTAAGCTGCAAAGGGCATGCCATGAAAAAAAAAAAACAATTCAAAAATTAATCTGAAAAATCTGTTACATGATACTATTTCCTTTTTCATGCAATTATTTATATAAAAAGAAAAAACTTTTACTTTCTCTGAAAACATCCATGTCAAAATGTCCAGTATTTATCTTCACTCTCCAACCAAACTGCTCATAAACCTTCAAAAGCCAATACTGAACGTTATCAATGTGGATTTTCTCAGTTTTTTTGTCTCATTTGGACATTCATTTATCTTAACAGATACACAGGACACAGTCAGTTAATTACCTATAAATAAAAACATCCCCAACAATATTAAAACTAATGGCCTTAGCACACTTAAGATTTGATGTAGACAAAAACAATTATTACATTTTCAGAGTAAAAACATTAGTTTTAGTTTAATTTCAGTAAAACAATACATTCTCAAGCAAAGAAAATGTCAAATCTGGAGTTTAAAACTTGATGAAACTTGCAGTTCCTCTAAGACAACTAATGTCAATTGATAGAAAACTGTAGAAAAACAGAGTAAATACTGGAGAAGCAGAGGTCTGAAACACTGCTCTGGGGGTTTCAGAATTAATTCCAGTTGTTATAAGGTCTTAGGGTTTCAGTTCAACAAAGTGAGTTCAGTTTAACTCTTGAGTGAGTGACTCTGTTGGAGCTTACTCTGTTAACTTAGGGTGCATTCACACCACACAACTGTAGTTCATTTGTTCACAGAGTGCAGTTCATTTGGGGAAGTGTGAATGCACAGTCAGTTTTTGGTCCACCTTTAAACGTAGGTCTCAGCCCACTTTAAAGCTGTGCATGACTTTCATTGCCCATTTTTCATCAAATCTGTAAAAACCTTAGTATGACGTATCCTTAAGTCTTTCCGTGATTACGCACCTGAATCTCTTCCCTCACAGTGAACAGTTCCGAATTGTACTCCATCATCAACACTCCATTTCTTTACAAACAGAGGCAGTAGGGCACTTGGGCATTTTCAGAAATTTGTCGCAATGGAAGCGGAGCTCCACGCAGCTGCAGTATCAAGACGCAATGAAGCCATTTCTGTTTGTTGCCGCTGTGGCCATAATGTGGCTGCGTATCTCCCTTTTCTTTTTACACTCTTATATTTATATATCTATTCACACACACACTCATACATCCATATACACATACAAACTTACATACTTTTATACATATACACACAACATACAAGGACACATTCATCCATACACATACACAGTTGTTGAGTTTATTTACACTGGAAAAAATGCCCCTCTAAAAACAACTTCAAGATATTTTTTGCTTGAATTAAGCAAAAAAAAAAATCTGCCCATGGAACAAGTGAAAATTACCTTAGTTATATTTCTTGAAATAAGATGTACCAGATCTTTTGTCTAAAAATAAGTTCTCATATCTCAGTGGAAAGTTACTCTTTAGGTGATTATGTCTGATTTTAAGTGTGATGCAATATTTTGACTAGAATAGAGGAAAATACACTTGGTAAAATTTTGATTTTTTTCCAGTGTATATTGTTCAAGTCAAAATATACGTTGTTTTTAATTGTCACAACAAATTATTAAAGAAAAAAGGTAGAGTTTTTCTCATATTGATGTTTCTTTCCATAAAAGTTATCCTCATATCATAACAGTTGTTATCTCCCATAGCGTGAACTGAGTGAAACGTATTAATGTGAGACGTGTACAATCGTGGGCGAAACATCACACTGTTATTCTTGCGTCCAGGTGGTGATGCAGCTGGTGCGTCTGCTTCCCGACGGCCACAAGATGAAGAGGGAGGTGGATATGGCCCTGGACTCAGTCAGCGAGACCATGACCCCCATGCACTATCATCTGAGAGAGATCATCATCTGCACATACAGACAGGTACTGCTCTTTTATTCACTAACAAGCCTCTGAAATACTGGTCAAAGGTCAGACGTTGATCTGTAAAGCAAATAAATAACAGCACTGAAAATCTGTTAGCAAGAACAAACCGTTGTAGTCCAGGAATACACATATATCCAACACAAACTAGACAAGTACTTTGAATAATTATTGCAATTACAGTTTTTCCTGCTGAATTATCTATTGCAAAGTGCACTCTAGTAATAACTCTGGAGTGTTGCATCATTTGTGGCTATTAGCATTAATTTCTATGCTTTTGAGTCTATTTAACTCATCCCATCCACATAATTACAGGTGAACAGGAGACACATATAAAATGGAGACTAATTATTATCCACTTACATAAATAATAATTCTCTGTACAGTATATTTACATTTGAGAAGTATTAAGTATCGTGAATGGTTCAGCACAAAGCTATCAATAGAATTTTCTCTGTTTATGTGTTAGAAGTTGTAAACAAAGGCCGAGGTCAGAGGAAAATGGACTGATGAGATGTTATGTTTCACACGCTTTTATTTTCCTGTATTTAATTGACTCTTTATGTAGACATTCATAAAAGCGCAGAAGAAATTCAATAATGACAGTGTGTTCATATTCACTCTGAGCATCCAAATGGGTCATATCTGATGACCATTAGAAGTGCAAAATTGCATTTTACCTGGATTTGTAACATGAATTTATAGGATTAGTGGTTCAGAAGTGATTACATATATTAGATCAGTACAGGCTTTGTTTTTTTTTTAGGTGTTTAGAGGTTATTGACTGAGATGGATATTATCCACATGAACAGTTGGAATGGTGTTTACAGCTGTTACTGTTACTGACTACTGCTACTGTTTACTCCAGATTCACTTTGAGCACTTGCTTTCCTCCCACAGCCCAAACACATGCACTTACAAGAGGTAAATGTCAAACTGAAATTACCCGTGAGAGTCCACCGGTGACTCTGCATAGGTTTAAGAGATTATAGGAAAAGTGAATGAATAATCCATACACTGCAAAAATCTAAATCTTACCAAGTGTATTTTTCTCATTTCTAGTCCATATATCTCATCACACTTAAAATAAGACAGAATCACCTAAAGAGTAACTTTTCAGTGAGATATAAGAAATTATTTTTAG
>JAPTYQ010000012.1:26392632-26405415 GCA_029814465.1 Ostorhinchus cyanosoma | reverse complement strand
GATAACGCAAATGACACGATGATGTTTTTTTTTTTTTTTTTTTTTTTCTTTTTGAAGTGGGGGTCTGTTCTTAGAAGGGTCTGCGAATCCTTGCCCCTGACCAGGCGTGACCTCGTGTTGCAGATGCATCTCGGGCTAACCCAGCACTTCCTGTTGGACTCCTGCACAGGAATCAACTGCGGTGGCTTTTCTGTCCGTTGTTGAGCAGGTGTGAGGCAGAAAACCACCGCGGGCAAACCTACGCTGGTGTTTATATTATTGTTTTCGCTGTGTGGAGTCGTGCGGTGTTAACAGGTGCGCTGGGGTTTTATTTAGTGCCAGCTTCAGGCTGTATTTATCGGATTATAATTAGAATTGACCCTGAGGTGAGCTGAGAATGTGACGATGCTGAATGTCAAAATATATTTTTAACAAGTCCTTTCATTCCACTCACAAGACATATTTTCAGGTGAACTAAGATGAACTTTGAGCAAGTTTTACTGTTAGTTTTTCAAGTATTAGAAGAAAAGCTTTGATTAATAGAAGCTGAAAAGGTTGGATGAAGGAACGCATGACATGAAATATTTTGAAAACCATTGTTAAATAAAGGCTATTGCAGAACAACAATGCCTAAAGCTAAAGAGTTTTATTTGCTTTTCATAATTTCATTTTAGTTTATATAGAATAGTTATCTTTTTTCACTTTCTCGTAACAACAATCACCTTGCTTTTTACATATGTGACGGTATGTCTGTCAGATCTGCTTTCACTGGAAAAAAAAGACTTTTAAAATCACAACTCGTATCACAGATGTCTGTCAGAAATAAAAATATGCTCCAAGTCGTGGATTGTTTTCTTTTTTAGATTATTTAGCCTCTTCATGTCCAAGAAAATACCAATAATGTCAATGGAGAGGCAAAATAATACATTTGAGCCAGTAGGCCCTTAATTCAGAGAAAAAATACCTATCATTATTTTCAGTAGATTGTTTTTTTTTTTAGTAAGATGAGCAAAACTTCTAAATCTCAACTATTGAATCAATTATGTATTTACCCAGACCGAAAAGTTGATTCAGTGGAAGGTGAGTGACCGTGATAGTGTTTTTGGTTTGTGTCGTAAATGAATCATAGAAACACAAAGATCCTGTTCCTGTTAAATGCAACATTAGGTGTTCGTTGTAGACCTATCCATCGAAAATTGTATTCAATCCTAGTTACAACCTTCTGTAGTTTACATACAAAGGCATTTTTTTCCCTCAGCTGTTAAATTATGCAATTATATTGTAATGGCAATTAACTACACAAATAATATTCTTAAATTACTGAACTTTGTCATCATTTACACATATGATTGTCAATGTAAAAGTGTCAGACTGAAAATCTGTACTCAGCTGAAAGTTATATATAGTTACGGAAAAAATATTAGACCACCCTTTTTTTCTTCAATTTCTTGTTCATTTTAATGCCTGGTGCAACTAAACGCACATTTGTTTGGACAAATATAATGATAACAACAAAAATAGCTCATAACAGTTTAATTTCAGAGCTGATATCTATCCATTTTCCATGTTTTCTTGACAATAACCAAATCAATATATCAATATCTATGCCATTGTACTGACAAAAACAGTGCTTCTAGGCTTTCCATATGTTCTTTTCTGTCTGTTTTAGTCAAACGATACACATAGGAGTTAGTACTCGATTGCATAACCATTGTTTTTGATGACTTTTGATGGTCTAGTAATTTTTTCCGCGACTGTATAAGTGGAGTTATTCATTTATCTGAACACAGGCTACTCAGTCACACAGGATGTCTCTCCATCTTCAACATGAACAGACTGTAGTGATTTTCACCTCTTATAACACTTCTTCACCTTCCTCGTGAAGAACAAGTTGAAATATGTCAAGGTAGCAACTATTCTGGCACCGGTGATGTGTTTCACATAAAACTGGATGTTACTTTACTGTCTTCACTCCAAACTTTGGCTTTCTTGACTTGTAGTATTATTATCATTACTAGGGGGTTGACCCTTTGGGAACCACTAGTCATTTTAACAGCAATATCTAGGGACTGAAGTTACTAATTGCATTCTTCCTGTTTTTAACATCATTTCCCATCATGCAGCATGGTACTGCGCTTCCCATCAACCGTCCCAGGAATAGCAACGTAATTGTAATGCTTTTGTATTCCAAAATGACTAACATCTCCCAAAATATTGGTCTTATCAAGTTGCTGAGATATTTAATGTGGATATCGGACTATTCCTCCAATGTAGGCACTAAATTGGCAAGTTAAAAATGTCTCCATTTTTCTGAATTGTGCAGACACACACACACACACACACACACACATTCACATACACACACACACACACACAGATGCACTGAGACCTTCCAGTATTATGATACAGATTATTTGTCTCTCACCATTGATTACAATTCAGATTTTTTTCTAAAATGACATTCCATGGTCCACAGTGGAACTGACCTCTCTTGAGGCGGCCAGGCGGTAGCGCGAAGGGTTGGCGGTTCGAGTCCTGCTCTGCCCTAGTCATGTGCGGTTGTGCCCTCCTTCACCCTCCCTTGCCTCCAACTATATGTTCGGTGGTGGTCGGAGGGGCCGTAGACGTGAATTGGCAACCACGCTTCTGTCAGTCTGCTCCAGGCCAGCTGTGGCTACATATGTAGTTTACCACCACCAGAGGGAGAATGTGTGAGTGAATGAATAATGGATCCACTGTACACGCTTTGAGTATGCATTGAATAGAAAAGTGCTATATAAATCTAATCCATTATTATTATTCTATGTATGTCCCAATTGTGAAAAAGGCTTTTAAGAAAATCTAAAATCTGGATTTGGACCCAGATATGTTGTAGATCTTTGTGTAAAATTTATAAGTCAAAATATGCAGCAGATTCTGAGTTATAGGCACATAGAAACATATATACAGACCTGACGTCATTGCTCTCACAAGGATAAAAGTCACACGTCCTTCAGCCATGGTGCTTGGGTAAAGCCAGTAGGAGGTATGAGACCTTGTATTGATACAAATATTATATGTATTTGACTGGATCCACATTGTCAGCAAATGGATGTGATTCCATTTCACCACAGGGTTTGTGTAAATTACTCTCCTTCACCCTATAATAGTCTTGCAGTTGTATGACAGAAATGTCATCAACATGTCCACTCAGTGTGAATCCTCTAGACAGTGACCTTCCATTCACATGAGGGCTCAGGCAGATATGACTTTCCACTCTGTCAATGTAGCGTCTATTTGTGGTGCTCTCCATCTTTTCTCACTCCTGGTATTGTGAAGTGCAGAATTACAGTCCCTGTATGAAACATGCTCCAACTACAAAGGAAAATTAATTCTATCACTTGCCTCAATCCTCATACTGTTGTCATTTTCCTTACTCAATTGGATGTCTCAGGCTTGCAGATGTGTCGCTGTTTGAACACATCGACTGTTGGCTTTGAAAACCCCAGGCTGGGGATTGTACAGCCACTTCTGATCTGACAGCTTATCCCAGGGAGTCCTACAGTTGTAAACACTAAACCACTGGCTTTATCGTATCTATTGAGAACATATTGAAGCCTGTAATAAAGGCATTTGGGGTGCAGAAATGGATATTTTCATATCTGATAATCTCAGCAACCCAACTCCTAATCCTTTTTGCTGGGTGAGAGTTGAAGCGTTTTTCCTTTATCGTCAAAATTGCACAGCTTCTCAACCCAGGTGGTGCAAAAGCTAAAAGATCTCAGGGAATGAATGAGTGCAAATCATGCTCTGTGTGTGCATGTGTGTCCAAAGAAAGGCCCTCATGGTTTGGACGGGGCAGTGGAAAAATATTTTCAGAAAGGGGAGAATGCTGTGAGCAGGTTTTCTGGGGAAAGGTAGCGGTCGGCTTTGGGAAAGAAGTGGAGGGGTGGGGGGGACTGAATCGAATGCTGGAACTTCTGAGGTTGAGGACGCTGAAATCCAGATTAATTTAATCAAGAGAGAAGAACAAGGGATTAAAGTAAAGAATGGAGTGGGAACGGGAGAGGCCCTTGTACTGTGAGGTTAATGAACTACATCTCATGCTTTGAAAAGAGGAGCTCTTTGCAGCTTTACCCTTTAATCCCCGCAATCCTTAACACTCTGTTTACTCAACAGTCTTTGTGTTAAAGGTTTCTTCTCAATTAAGATGACCACTTGACATAAGTGGGCCAATTACAAGGCGGTGTCTGTCTCGCCAAAGGAAATATTGGCCTGAAAGCGAGCCCACCTGAAGCAGAGACAGGTTCTTCTTCTTGCTGAGGTGTGAGTTGGCCTTGCAGCTTCTCAAAAGAGACTCTTATTAAGATCCAGAGGGGAGCGCTTGTTGTTTTTATTCATAATTTCCAGCCTCTCACATGCTACTGCCAATGGTAATATTTGTAGCGGCTGTCTACAAAATGACTTATTTTGACCAAATCCCAACTGAGCAGGTGCAACCAGCTGAACTATTTGGACATGGAGAACGCCGTCCAGTGTTAGTCTGGGGGTGGGGGTGCAGTTGTATGCATGCGTGTGGCGAAGCACATAGGAGTAAATAAAGTATCTCTGGGGGACTTTCCAGAGGGGTTTGGTGAGTCGGTGGTGGGTTATACGCAGCTGCTCCGAGCCAGTTACTATTCAGGAGCTCATTTATTTTAAGGAAGTTTCCACAGCTGTAAATGACTTCAAATGATCCGCATGGAGTGCATTTAGTGAGTGTCTCAAGTGGCCAGTGAAGTCTAACATGGAATGATGCATTAAAAAGATGCGCCCATGACATTTAGCATAAGCTGCGTTTCCACTGACACGATTATTCCACTAATAATCGGAATGAAAACGTCTCGTGCAACCACCTGAATCAGAACAGACTGGCCCCGTCAGAAGGAGTTTTCAGGCCTAATAACCATGTAAACATTTATTTCTCTCAGGTCAGAGTAAATATGTTCTTTGTGTACATGTTTGCCACACATGAGGTGAAGTGACGACTTTCTAAACAGAAACTTGAAGGTAGAACATCAAAAGTGCTGTTTGACTGATGCAACCATCGTCCTCTCAAAGGTTGAAAGACTTGGAATAGTTAGTTTTAATATATATGAAAAGACAAAGCTTGAATCCACCAAGTTATTGACAAACCCAGAACTGACAGAAATAAGGCAAATATACTTTTTCTGTTTTAAAACTACTCCAGAAAATATTTTTTAAAACTTTATGGGAACGTAGACTGTAATCCCCTCACTATTAAAAATGAAAAAAGTAAATAAGTGCTCTGAGTCCAGTGTTCTCTAATTTAGCTATTCTTTTTCATCACTTGAAAACAAAAAAAAATCCAAGATGCACCATTTTCTCTTTTCGACACCGCTGTGTTTCTATCCTTTTGTTTTACAAAATTCCTTTTGATAGTTTACATTTCTTATGCTCTATGAATTCATTTAATGTCTTATGCTAAAGATGCAAAATAAAAATGATCAACCACACATAAATCATACAAAGTAGGGACGTTATTTTCGTTAATTAAAGAGCTGATGTCTATTGTTCCTCTTTTCATTAATTTACTGCTTGATTTAAATGAATTCATTAATTCTGAACAACTGAATAATAAGTCAGAGTCAGTGTCCATTCAGTGTTTGATTAGGCAATTAATCATTTATCACCTGTAGATTGTTGTGAACTATCAATTTTATACTAGCCAGCTGACTTTTTAGTTGCATGTTTGACAAAAGGCTTATAATCTGTAAAGTTTGCATTTTGTTACTGGCATAGAGTCAAAAGAGTTTAATGAGCACTTTTTATTCCATTAATCACAAAACACATGAATGTCTAATTTCTCAGCGGACTTAATATGACAACGGCTCTCAAAAGCATCAATCATTAGAGTGCTTTCCTTCATGGATAGAGAGAGTAGTGTTTGATTTGGTTGACATATTTACATGACCAAAAAAAAGCAACGCAAGAAATGCAAGTATAGAAAAATCCTGGTCTGTTCCATTATCAGATTTCTTTTAAAGTACATAAGACGCAGACTTCATCTTCCACTCACGTTTGTCTACATTAATTCAGTTTTTTCCGATTTCCTTTTTTTTTTTTTTTACACGTGCAGATGCAAACGAATGAAATGAATCACATTACAAGGTATACATGCACAGAAACATTGGAATATTGGGGAGAAGCCCAGGTTTGTTAACTTAACTGCTGTTATCTGATCAATCCTGTCACATTATGTTCTTTACATGATCGCTTGAATAATCTGATAACTTTTGTGTGCATGTGAATGGGCTCAGTATCGGCTGCATTGGACTATTGTTGGAAATGCACAATGTTGGAAAGATGGTATGAGTGAAGTTCAGTCTTCTGGATCTGGACTGATCTGAAGCAGAACGACCGTGATGTGGAGATTATATTGTCATCTTTTTAGACAAAAGGAGACAAGTTTAGACAATGAGTTTGGAGTAAATAAATACATTTCCCTAAATTCTAGGAGTCATACATTTTTGCTTGTATGACCTTGAAATAGACATTAAATTGTGTTCTGAATAGTCTTAAAAATGTCTTAAAAGTCTTAAATTTAACTTGTACTTGAACCCTATTTTTAATATATACTTACTGCATTTTATTTATTTTTTTGCCACTTATGAGCAAACAACCAAATATGACACTATGGCTGTGAAGTGGGCATTAAATTCTGTTCTAAGTAGTCTTTAAAAGGTCTTAACTTGTAGAAACCCGTAGGAACCATGTTTGACCTACAGAATACACATGCTATATCTTTAAATTCTTTGACTGTATATCAGCCTTGGAATATCCACTTAAAACTCCATCAGCTGGGGCTCCATGTTGCCATCCCATATAGGCTGAAGCTATATCACAACAGCTCTGGTTCGATTGCGACCTAAGGCCATTTGCTTAATGTCATTCCCCTACTCTATCTTCTGCCTCATTTCCTGTGTCCAATTACTCTGCCAAAAATATGCCAGAACATAAATAAAATCTATCAGTTGACCTCCAAAATAAAGCATCAACCATCGTAGAACCCAGTATGGATAAATATCATTTAAGGGTAATCTCATAATCTTAGACCTTAATCAGTCTTAATTTGGGATATAATGTACTTTTCATGGGAATTGGACACATTGTCATTTAAAAAAATCACAACAGCACTGATCTTCCTGGTCAGAATTTGTTTTAAATGACCTATTTATACAGTATTTGCAGAGTATATTAACCAATGGGTTTGTAACGTTTATGTCTCTAGCACAGGTTTCCAGGCAATTGAGTTTATCCTAGTTTTTATAGTGATACAGCATCTGTCATGGCTAAAGTGTCAAGTCAGAGAATTAGGGTAACATGTTGTTTTGCTGCTGAAGAAGAACTAATGACATGAATGAACTAAAGTGTGTCAGCTGCAGGTCACACAGTGTATCGAGGCTGATTTCGGCTACACCAATGCAATCGAGTTACATGACTGTAAAGCCATTGATTCATAATAAAACTCAGAGCCAGCAGAGAAAAATAGGCCAACACTGTAGCTGTATGGACAGGAAAATGTAGGTTACTGTTTATTTCATCTAGATATTTACATAATAACATCAGCGTATAATGACGCAGAAATGCTATGACTAAGCATCCACACTGGGTCAAAAGAAAAAAAAACAAACAAACTTCATACAAGATATTTTTGCTTGAATTAAGGAAAAAAAATCGCCAATGGAACAAGTAAAAATTACCTTTGTAAGATTTCATGAAATAAGATTTTCAAGATCTATTGTCCAAAACAAAGTTCTTACATCTCACTTAAAATTCACTCTTAAGGTAATTGCATCTGATTTTAAGTGTGATGAGATATTTTGACTTGAAATGAGAAAAATACACTTGGTAAGATTTAGATTTTTTTTCCAGTGCAGAGGAAAAGATAAGAGGTGAGAGAATTGGTGAAAAATCATTATTCTACCTCAGAACAGTCATGTGATTTTTTTACCCAGATTGTACAGCTATAATATAAATGTGAAGCTTTCCAAAATATGGCACATGCACAAAAATATAAACGCACTTTATAAATAGTTGTAGATTTTAAAGGCCAGCAGTGGCACCTATTGTAAACCTACTTATCCAACGTTAGACAAATCCATGGTCCTGGTTTGATATGACATGTTTTTTTAAAGCTAGGTGTTTCATTTCCCTTAGTTCACACCTACAATTTCCAATTTTCACACAGGGCAGCTTGTATCTTGTTGTGCAAGTACATCAATAGTAGCTGCCTGTGGTTTTTCTGATTGTAGTCTGTGTTGCATTTGCTTGTCTAACCGGAAGCTTAAGTGACCGCAGGAAACAGATTGATTTGATTCATTCAGTATCTAAAGCGTTTGTTCACTATGCATGAAAATAGTAAAGGCGCTTTTGAGCTTCGATGCAGAAAAACTTCCCAGTTGCGTTTTTGTGAATTCTCATGCAGTGGCTAGAGTATAGATGTTTTTATGCTAATTCTTGCATTCCACACTGACAGTTTTTTTTTTTTTTTAAAGCCATTTCATATGTCAGTCAGTTGTTTGTCTCAAAGAGCATAGATGGTAAGAATGCATACAGAACATTATGTAGTTAGTTTTTCCTTCGGTGAGCCCACTGAAGTCTTATCTCCACATGCAGCTGCCCATATTCCACAAACCCTCTGTCAGAGACATGATGTAAACTTAGGAACTGCATCCATGAGGTTTAATTAAAAACCTGAGCTGAACTCTGAGCCTTTTGGTTCCAATGAGGGTGTTGAATATGGAGTAAATGGAATAAATGAAAAAGGAAAAAAAAAAAGGGTTTTAAGGCCAAGGTTTCATCTTCTGTTAAGTTGCCTGTACTGACTCAATCTGTATGGGATGCATTCAGGTACAGCGACGTAGTAGGAAAACATACGAGGAATTTGAAATGTCTTATTCAAAATTTTGTTTTCAAGGCAAGGCAGGTTTATTTGTATAGCACTACTCATACACAGGGTAACTCAAAGTGCTTTACAAAGGCATAAAAAAAGAAAAAAGACACTGAAAATCAAAAAAGGGAAATAGACATTAAAATCATCAGAGATAAAACGTGATTTTAAAATGCATTCACATAATGACAGGAAGGCATTAATTATATTAAAACCATACATTAAAATTAATATAGAGTAAAACAAGATATTAAAATAAAAAAGTGCATTTAAAAGACAAGATTATAAAGAGTTAAGTCATAAGCACATGAAAAGTGGAGGGTTTTTAACCTGGATGTCAAGTATAATTTCAGTATAATAGAAATAGCCTTTGTGTTTTGGTTACCTTAGAATGAGCTGTTTTCCAGTTGAGGTGATGTGAACATAATATTCTAAAAATGTTTTGTATTACAGTGTTATAAAAAGACTAATGGAGCCGGTAATGTCTGATAAACTGTACGTGATTAACTGCTGAAAGTTAAGCCGGCACCATGAGGGGTGATTGTACCTCAGCAGAGAAAATGGGTTCATACTGTGTTTGTTTAGTAGAAAGTTGGTTTGATTTTTTTGGGGGTCGACATGAGAGACTAAAACAGCAACAATAAGGCGATGTGAGGTGAAGCAGGTGAAATAAATGAGCTGAAAAACAATGGTGACGCAACATGTCAAAACTGCCGTAAAGAAATCATGTTAAAGCCGATCACGTTGCCGCTTTAGTCTCTCAGAGGCAGCGCCGTCTCTGCTGTCCTTAGACGTTATTAACGAAAATATAACGAAATGACGAAAACTAAAATTGACAAAACTTTATCGTTAACTGAAATGAATAAAAACATACTTTTAGTGGCTTACAAAAAAGCTATTACAAGGAAATGGAGAAAGGCAGAACCACCAACAAAGGACCAATGGATCACAATTATTGAAGGAATATATATACGGTGGGAAAAATAACTCACAAACTGCGACTATAAGAAGCACAAATGGCCAAAAAAATGGAATAAATAGACTGATTACAGAACCTGGAATGGTGGAAGGACAGAATAGTGTGTAGTGTGGTCGATGATTATGTCAATATTAAAAACTTGAGTGAAAAAAAATTACGGAAATAAAACTATAATTGAAAGAAAAAAAAACTATCGCTAACTGAAACTGTATTGCATGCTTACAAAACTCACAAAAACATAAAAATTGCGGATAAAATTCCCGTATTTTTTATCTTTGTCAGTGTTAGATTAATATAAAATCCATTCATTTCACTCAAGCAATTTTAGCTGACAGCACTTCACGGTCCGTCACTTATCATCACTTGTCGTTTCGAGTCTTCTTCTTGTCCCCACTCTACCTGGCAACAAGAGACTAAAGTTGGGAGAAAGCAGCAGAGTCCTGTATGGGATTTCTATGAATATGACAGCGAAGAAGATAAAAAATATGAAAAACTAAAATTAATACTAAAGCTAAACTAAAACTAAGCATTTAGAAAAAACAAAAACTAATAAAGACTAGCAAACCTGCTCTAAAACGAATTAAAATGAACTGAATTAGAGAAAAAAAATCCTAAACTATAACCTTGCTGTCCTTCTAATTATTTACCATTTATTGACGGTTTTCAAAACAAAACCGCTCTCAATCATGGGCTTTGGTAGTCTCATTTCTTCTCTTCTACTGAGTGGAAGTGCAACACCTTAAAGTCGTTGGAAAAAATTATTAGACCACCCCTTGTTTTCTTCAGTTTCTTGTCCTATTGGCTTGCAACAGAAACAAAAACCTTATTCTGATTAGAAAAGTCATCAGTTTGCAGTACGAGTGCTTCAGAAGTCAAAGTCTGTGTTATCGGAAAAGAGGGAAACTCCAAAAGCGATTACACACGAGCAAATTGTAGGTTCAGCTGTGGATTATGGGAGACTCAGACGGCTTTTGAAGAGGTTATCAACAAGGATTGGATCCTTTCTGACCATTTCTTATGATGTCGCGTAGGAAGGATGCCTTATCAACCTGTCTTTTTATTATTAGGACAGGTTTATATATGGGTCTCTCCATGCCAGCTATTTGTCGACGTGTGGAAAAATTAATTGGACCTTGCAAAATCCCAAAGTTCAGCTTGGAATATCGACTTCTTTGGTGCTTAATTCCTTAAGTGTAGCTTTCAGTGCTATATTTCTCCGTTAGTATGTGTGTAGTAACCCTCCCCTGTTTCATATTTTGCACTAGATTGATCCGAAATTCAACCTTTGAATCCAAATTATGTTGTCTGTGTTATCTTATTGCCATCTTATCAGTTAAGTGCTTCTGTGTTGCCTAAACAGCCACATATTGCTACAAATAGTGTCTGAGCTAAAAAACACACAGTCTGGCTGCATATTTTCTGAAGAAGGATTATTTGAGTTTCCTTGAACCCAGCATCATTCTTGAAAAGGCTACAAAACTCTCTGGCTTCCTTGTATTTCTTTAAAGCAATCACAATCGTCTTGGGTGGCACAAAGCCCAGAATTCAGCGGCGGCGCTGGGGGAAACTTGCACACAGGGAGGCGAACCCTGGCATTAAAATGGCTAAATCCCCGCAAAAGAAAACACCACATAGAAACAAGCAGGCCTGGTTTACTTCAGCATCAAAAGCTTCAACCCTTCCCATTTTCAGTCTGTAGTTGTTATCTGGACAAATATAATCATGATACACGGAATATTAGAGACATTACTCTAGTGGTCTAGGGGATTTATGTGACCACTAGAGGGAGTACTGAGTCACTCTGACAGTTTCTCATGGTGAGGAAAACTAACACTATGGTGCCTTTGACTGAAGCATCAGAAAATGACCAGATGGGACGAGAACCACTAAGAAAACAATTTTTAGAGTCAAAGAAAGTGTTAAAGTGATAGAATTTAGAAGCACTGCTGTTGTTTTCTTCACTGGACACAGCTCTAAATGAAAAGAATAGAGTTTGATTATAATATTTATGAAGGTACTAAGTTGTTATAGAATGTTATTATCTTTGCTAAGTTGCTTTTTGTTGATCCACGGTTCGGAATAAACTGTGACAGTTCTGACCTTGTTTGGACGATGCCAAACTGATCTTTAGTGAAGCTATCAACAACACAAACCGTATAGAAAATGAAAGTGATTTCTGGTTTTACTGTGGATGTTTTATGTCTTAAAATAAACTTAAGCTAACAGAGCTATAATGTAAACTATCAGCAAACACAGCTCAGACACAGTGTTGTTGTGACCAAAGAACTGGCTATGAATTTTAGTTTGAAGAAAACTTAATGACACCATAATTCAGATGTGAATAAACTATGAGTGCTATCTATGCTTTATTTAGTGAGTGATGCAGTCTGTGGATACATAGTGTTGGTTTGTTGGTGCTTTTGCTAGTGTCAAGTGTTGTTCTGGCATGAGGCTTCCCCCCTATTGTTAAGGGTTTGCAGTATCAGTGCAATATAATCCCTCTAACTTCCTGCACATTAATAGTTAAGCAATATATTTAAAGTGATTTCTAATATCAACACATAGCTTTAGATAACAATAAACCACCTCCAGGTTCAGAACAAACTGACCTGAACTGGCATGACCTTTACGTTTTAAACCATAAAGACCCAGTGCTACTTTTGTGGCCGTTCCCAAATAAATTTTTCTCTATTTCTACCTCTCTTAACTGATTTAGAAATCCATTTTTAAAAACAATATTAACCCTCTTGATTTTGCATTTTTGGTATAATGCATGTATTTTCTTATATTTAAGTCACAGATCCTGTAGATGTTCTTAGAAACTTGGAATAAATTCCAAGTTAATTGTATCAAAACAGAAAAAAAATGAAGAAAACGTTACTTTTTCAGCAAA